>JAJLRB010000013.1:0-49426 GCA_020976825.1 Odocoileus hemionus
GCATTTTCTCTTTTGTTCTAGAAGAAGGTTTAAACTTCAGTCCCAATAGTCAGCATGGGGCTCTTAGTCAAAAGTGTCAGACAATAGCTCGGGGATAAATGAATGGGGATTACTACAAACAATTCAAAACTGGAAGAAAATCTGAAATATTTGGGCAGCAAACTCCGTTCTAAAATGCTATGTTACTTGATTTTATAAAGAAGAAAAACACACATAGAGTTAGAAACAAAAAATCAGGTTAAGATGCTCTGAAATGGCACTGAACAACTGGCCCACGTTGGGACAATTCAAAAAAAAGAGAATAGAAGAAAGAACAGACATTGCTGTGGCTTAAAATGTCATTGCTCAGGATGAAATGGAGGGAGCAGATTGGATTTATTTTTCAAAGGCAAAATGGGGGGAACGATATATTGATGTTTTGCCAACTCCGAAACTGTGTTTGGCAAAATTCAAGAGTTCAACCTTATGCTAAGAATGTGGTGGTTTTATGAGACGTTTAGAAAACCACTCACTTCTGGATATGTGTGACTCATTAAGAAGTACCCCTCAGACTCCCTCTTTTTTCTCCATTTCTAAAGTAATCTCCTACGTGCCAGTGTCCTCAGGTTTGAATAAAGGGGTTTTTAAGCCACTATTAAATACTGTCTGAGGAGAGCAAATCCTGCTTTTGATATAGAATTTTTAAAAGGTCCAGAGTCTCTCCGTCTTTCTATGTGGCCCCTCTCTAGTCTGGTTCTGCCCCTCAAGACCAGCAAGCCCTTTTCTTACTGGGTCACAGGTGCAGATGTAAATGAGCAAAAATGTTCAGAAGAAACAGGCTGGACTTAAGAAACTACTAGGAACTACCTGCCAATGCAGGAGACATAAGAGACACGGGTTTTCCATCCCTGGGAAGATCTCCTGGAGGGGGAAATGGCAACCCACTCCAGTACCCTTGCCTAAGAATCCTCATGAACAGAGGAGTCGGCGGGCTACAGTCCATGGAGTCATAGAGTAGGACACAACTAAGCGACTTAGCATGCATGAAAGCTTAGTAGCTGTGTGACCTTGGGTTAGTTATTTAATTTTGCTCAGCCTCTTTTTCATTCTTTTATAAAAGGGAGGATAAGAACCCCTACTCTGAACCATGGAAAACATTAACCTAAGGCATTGCACTGAGGTTATATTATTTTAATAAGGACACTGTTAAAAACTAATTTTGAATACAGTTTGTATTTTACATCCTAGGAGCATCAAATCTAGGTCATTTATTTAGAAACTTTGTAAAGAGGGATATTACATGTCATTTATGATTCTGGTGTGTTTTTAAAAAATAATTTATTCAAAATTCTTTACTGTGGAAACCTACCAAATGGCATATAAGAATCATTACAATACTATTATATTGTGATATGTCAGCTGTATTTCCTTAAAATTTCAATATTTTTGAATCTTGAAGTTTTATAATATTTTATTACTTATATTCAATTTATTTGTATGAAATATTGATCTAAGATTTTTTTTTTCAAATCACCATCAAATGAACTGCATACATGGTAAAAAATTTAAGAGGAGTGTGGTGAAATTTACAATTTACATGAGAAACAAAACCTGAAATTTTTAAATTGAACATCTTTTGGGATGGTTAGAAAGAAATAATTGGGTTGCAGTTTTCAAATCTTGGTCCAATTCTGGAAACCTCAAATTACTCCTGAAATATTTTGCTCCAATTTTGTGGTCGTTAGCCTAATTCTTACCTGTGTGAAGAATGCTTTCCTGGAGAAAAACCTAGGCCTAAGCTTCTCCTCCAGGCTCTTAGGGTTTATTATTTTTATCCAGTTAGAACTACTGCTATTTAGGTGGACTCCAGGAGGAAGATCAGAGGCCAAGCAGTTATACAAGGCAGAAGATCACAGAGTACTAGGGAATTAGACACCAAATAAAGGAGTGAGATTTTTGCAGAGGAAGGAGTAGAGAAGGAAAGAAGATGAAAAGGAAGCATAAGAGAGTAAATACGAAAAGCTCCCCTCTCATTTGGAAAAAAATCTACTAATTTTATGACGCAAATTAAAGGTATTAAAATTACTATCTTATCCAAAGTTTGAAGAAAGGGAAACAATTAAACATCTACAGTCTAAATAGTGTTGGAATAAAGCGATATTTCCAAGTTAACAAGAGTATCATCATCACCATCAAGTAATACAAACCCTGGGGTCACAAACAGCGTAAGAATAAAAAACTAGCAAGCACAGATAAAAGGGTTTAAAGTCAAGTATATCTGGGTTTAAATCCTGCCTGTTATTTACTAGCTATGTGATTTGGGGGAAAAATTATTAATATTTCCTCATCTATGATGAAAGGATATGAATCATATCTCATATAAAATTTAAAGAATAACTAAAGGACAAAATTTTTTGTAGTATTTGAAAAAGGGCATGCCATAAAATTGATATGAAGCATTAAAATATGTTTCTAGGTGATGTTCTTTAGGGTCATTAGTGATCTCCTGTAATCATTAATTGAAGCACTTGCTTAAAGGATGGGTGATAATTGTTTTTGACCTCAAGTGCTGAATGAGACATTACAGTGGCAAATGACTCCTGTTTTGCCACAGAGTGTAGTGACAACACATAATAGTCCAATACATTATCCTTTAATTAATAGCAAATGGCCAACGTTTGTTTATAGGGCCAATTAACTGAATGACCAGTTTTTCAAGGATGTACTACACCGAGCTTAATCAAATAAAGGTTGGATTAAATTGGCCAACAGCTGTGATTGCTGGCATACTAAAACACCCTTCTTGAAGAGACACCTGTTAAAAGGACACCTTAGCATAACATCAAAATGCACTTGGGAATGCAGAACCCTTTTTCTCTACAAATAACATATTTTGGATGATTTTTTGGGCCAACAAATATTTCTCAGATCTGCATTTGCTTCTTGGAAATAATTTAAAAATTTAAAAAATGTTTTTCCTACAATGAGAAGGACTAACATTTGGCAAAGGACCTGAAGTTAAGTCTAAAGACTTGCAAAATCAGTATTCTAGAGCATTCCTTAAGGTTCAAAGAAAAATTCATTTGCATTTCTCTTCAGAGACCCTGACGCAATATTGCCTAGAAGATTAGTAAATGTTCTTAGTTTGTCCAAATATTGATCCCTCATTTGTCTAAATCATGGTTTCCCAAAACATTTCAGTTAGTAGATACTCAGTAATTGACTGAGCATCAATTCGGCCCAGAAGATAATGCTCAAAAATAACAGAAAAATGCAAAGCTTGGAAAGATTCTTTACTTAGAAGACATTCTTATTACTTATTAAACTAATGTCCACACAAGGGATATTAGAAAATGGGGGTCTTTAAGTAAAGAATAACATCTCTTGCTTGAACTTTTGCTACACCTTCATACTGTTTTATATTTAAAAAGTATTCTCTATGTTTTGAGGTTTCATCAAGTTTTTTTTTCCAGTTCTTTTTCTATGTTTTTAGCCTAATAAATGGGTCGTTGGCTTGGAGGGCTGGAGTCTCTGGGGTTCTGTTTTTTCTCCAATTGTCTTTCCAAACTCACTGGGCTTGTGTGCTTCGTGTCTCAGTCGCGTCCGACTCTTTGTGACCCATGGGCCCCAGCCCACCAGGCTCCTCTGTCCATGGGGTTTTTCAGGCAAGAATACTGGAGTGGGCTGCCATTTCCTTCTCCAGGGGATCTAACCCACCCAGCGACAGAATGTGCATCTCCTGTGTCTCCTGCATTGCGGGGGATTCTTTACCTGCTGAACCCCAGGGAACCCCTTACCTGAGCTGTCGTACACTTTGATTGGAAAAAAAAAAATCAATAACAAAAAATGACTTCGTCAATAAAGTAAGTACAAAGACTTCAGCATTCTGAAAACACAAGACATCAGCTCATAACACTAACAGCCAACTCCCTAAATCAGGCCGGGAAGCAAGTGCTCTGGGGGAATCAGCGGAGGGGCAATCCTCTGCGCACCGGGGCACCCAGCAGCCCCTGCCCCTCTCCGCCCCGGCCCTCACGGCGCTGCGGGCCGCGCTCCGCGGCTCCTGCAGCAGCGCCCTGCTCGATTGGGACAGATTTCTAAGCAGCTGCCATAACTGCATTGGAACCCGAATGAAACGGGAGCTGCCAAAAGGGTGCGGGCCCCAGCTGAGCGCTCTGGGGCCTTTCCCCCACCCGCATATGCTTATTTGAGAGGGGCAGAGGGAGAGATTTTTTTCTTAGCTATGGGTTCAGAAATGCAGTTGGTGTTCTAAGGTGGAGAGGACAGCTGCTCAGGGAGAAAAAACGTAAGAATAAAACTCCTAAGGGTCAAGGGAAATGAAAATTCCCAAAGCATGAAATATAAAGAAGATAAAACTGAGCTACTTGAAAACTTGAGCAATGCGTCGTCTGTCCATACACACAAAGGTCCAGTTAAGGTGAGGGAAAGACGGTCGTGTTGGGTTTCGAACAGGACAAGTCAGTGCCAAACTATCGTTACCCTCTAGTTCTCTCTACATGGACAGAATGCTCTCTCCCGTCGTGAAACAGCTCGCTCCGGTTTGACGACAATTTTCCTCATGGGGCGCGCCCCGGCGGAAATGCAGTTCCAGACGGCCCCTGTTCAGGGAAAATCGCATAATAACCTGCAACGGCAAACGTTACTGAAGACGAAAGCAGTCCTCATCTCCGACTTAGCTTAGTTACCTGAAAGAACGGCAGATTCATCTGCTCTGAGAGCTACCTGAGAAATTAAGACTCAATATTTTCTTACAGAGCCCTTTACACAGCTGGAAATACTTTTACAATCACTTACATTTTTTCTTGTTACGTGATGTTTGGGAAAAGGGGGATAGTAAGAGAGCCATCTCTGCAAAGCAATTTGCGATGCTGAAAGGAACAGCTGTGCCGCATTGGCTTAATTCACAAAACCATCAGGAAACAAAGCGGGTTAATAAAACCCCTCTCCTTGCATTCACAGATGGACAGCTAGCTCTGGAAATCAGGGCTCACTCCCCAAACCCCAGGGGATTTTGAGTGTTAGATTTCAAATTTCCCTTTTCCAGGCTGGTGGGAAAGGATTTCCATCACCAACACGTAACTTGCCCCCCACATTTAGAAAGAAGGCAGACAATTTTTCATCCACAAACACGACGCTTTCTTCTTGCCACTGTTACTATAGCAACAGCGTGTTTCTGAGATCATTTTATGAACCCCAGGGGCTTGAATGCAGTCCTCATGCCCAAAGCTGACACCACTGTGTGCTCCTTTTTTTAGTGGAGCAAAGGGGCCACCTGCTACACTCCATCACCTGGTCCTCCGCCAGTCACCACAAGAAGGTGGAGATGGTTTCACTCAAACATCACAATGTCTCCAACATTTACAAAACCGGCAGTGCTGCTGCGTGTCCAATGCAAAATGGCCCGAGGACCTGGATTAGTGTCGCCATCCATCAGAAAAGGGTGACTGCCATTTAAGCAAAGTTTTTTTTTTTTAGCTGATTGAGATCTCAACCCCATTAGCAGAACATAATCACAAATGACCCTGTGGGTATCAAACTGGTAGCTTTGAAAAATAAAGTATTTCATTTAACCAGTTTGATTCTATAAAAGAAATGAATTATTAACATTGTTTCCTCTTTCAGACAGCAATAACAGTGAGATTTTAAAACAGATAATTCATTAAAATGTTGAAGCATTAACATGTTATTTCTAATATTGTACTATAGCACTTAATATTTTCTCATTTTAATTGTTTTAATGAAAAAGTTTTATTTTAAGAACTATCCTGACAACTGATGATTCGAGCCTATTTATTTGGTTCTCATGAGGAGAAATCTGAAACTGAAAGGCAGTATTTAATTACTTGACTGTGATCCAGGTACAGATATCCTTTAGTGAAAATCTATCTCAGAATGTTTAATCTGGTCCTTTTATTATAATAACTGGCTTAATTGTAGCAGTGAAAAATAAAAATTTTTTTATTAAAAGGCAAAGACGTTAGGAGAACATTTATTTTTATTATACATTATTCTGTACTTGTTATGCACATAATAAAATGAGATAAAACACCACTCTCTCTCTAATCTTCAAAAAAAATGTTTTCTGTTTTTTCTTCCCAAAGAAATCCTTTTCTTCCTTAAGGCCATAGGTTATCCTTTTACATTTTCTTCTAAACATTTTAAGCTTTTTCCTTTCATACTTAAGACTTTAATTCATTGGAATTAATTTTTCTGTTTAACATGAAATAGAAATTACTTCATTTTTGGTTTTCCTAAATGGATAGCGAATTGCCCCAGAATCATTCACTTAAAGGTTCACTTTTTCCCTGATTATGTGCAATGCCACCTACTGCCAAATGTCATTTCCATCTATACTTGGCTCTCTCTTACGTTCCACTGACACAGTTATCCATCTATTAATACTACACAACCATGATTCAAAACTGCTAGAACAGTCCTCCAACTTATTCTATTTCATAACTTTCTTGGACATTTGATATCAATTTTAGAATTAATTTGTCCTAATTTACAAAAAGATAAGGTGGTATTTTCATTGAAGGCAAACCTACATATCATTTATAAGGAGAATTGAAATATTTTTAACATGGAGTCTTTCCATTAACATAATAGCTTATTAAGTAGTCTGTTATACATTTTCAATAAATTTTATAATTTTTCTAGTATAGGTCTCCATGGTTTTTTGTTTTATTTCTTGTTTAAATTATATATTTTTCTTGTACTATATTTTACTCACTCTTTTCTTATTGCATCAGCTAAGACCAGTATAGCAATAATATTTATCTTTTCTTGGGCTTGATTTTATAAGGAAATGTTTATGTTTTCTTATCATCCTCTTTTTAATTTACTAAGTCTTTTGTTCATTGTTATTTTTGATCAGGAATGGGTGTTTAGTTTAGCTACAGGTGTTCTCTACATCTATCAGATGATTATATTATTTTCAGACATTTTAATATAAAACCACCTTTGTGTTCTGCAGATAATGCAAGTTACTCATGGATGTACAATTCTGGATTTTATTTGTCAGCACAGGTGAAAATGACATGAGGCACTGCCCCCACATAGTCAAAAATCAGAGCATAAGTTAAGTTTGGCCCTCATTTACACAGTTCCTCCATATCAATATTTCTGATCCTCATTTCAATCAACCTTGGCCGTGTATTACTGTTTTTCATTTACTATTTGTAAGATTAAAAGTGACATTTCACATAGTGGTATCACTGATTGTGAATCTATCTCCAATATCTGTGACAAGGGTCAATTGTATTTTAGTTTTATTTTCTTTTTATTGGTCGGGTTGGGGAGAGGTAATAAGGAGGAAAATTATATTACTTATACTAATATGATTAAATAGTGCGTTTTACATTATTGATTAAACTTTTAAATGCCGTAAATAAGTGATTTCTAAATTACCTATATTAACTCCAAAACAGTTCAAACCTGTAATAACTTGGATGCCAATTGCATATTGATAAAGAGACCATATTTATAATGTACTCCTATGCTTTGGTCATGGCAGACTAGGTGAATTCCTATTATGATTCATAATATGCTACCTGTAGAAGAGCAAATAAATTGATTAAATGGAAAAATAAAAAAACTGTGTCTATCTTTGAAAGTATTGATTAGAAAGTCACACACACACAACTTGGAGGAAAATATACTTGACAGTATAGTAATCATATGGTGACTAGATGTGGGACCACCCTTATAGCAGAGGGCTTTTAAATTGATTTGTTTTGGCATTCAAATTGGTGGGTTTGAATAACAGATCGATACACACATAAGCAGAATTCTGTGGAGGATGTATTTTTGGGAGGGGAACCTATTGCGGTCCCTCTGACAACGGCACGGGTTATATGTTATTTTGGTATGCTCGAATACCCAGGTCCCAATTCTGTGCATATCTTGGTCGTGTACAGAGAAGGTGGAGCAGTTAGGTGCCAACAGACTGCATCATTAGCTAGTGAAACTGATCCAAAGGGAATATAATTTAAGGTCCCCTAGGAGATCATTACATAGTGGTAGAAACTACCTTACAAGAAATAATAATACAATTTGAATATATTTTACGCTTGCCTCTCTTTGTATTTCAAACACTCATAATGATATACGGATGTAAAAACAATGTGCGCCGACCCAGATTAACCACAGAAAAATCCTTGGGAGATAATTGTCCTAAGAAGATGAGAATAGAATAAATGATACAAAATTAAAAAAATACAAAGACAAGTTATTAATCCCAAAATGCCTCTCCTGAGTCTCTTTGTAAAATAATTTGTTTATGTAGGCATCATGTAAAATGCATTATTAATTAGTTATGTATTTTTATTAATTAGTATTTTATTAATTAAGGTCGTTGTAAAATACCTGTCCCAGTTTGCCAGTCGTTTCTCCTAGTGGAATGGGTGTCTCCTCCACTTCCAATAGATGATCCAGACTCATTCTTGGTGCTGAAGGACAGATTGATTCTGTTTCCAACATCAATAGTCACAGAGACAAGCTCTACTAAAACCAGGCTTGGGGAAGCTAACCGTGTAAAACGTTCATCATAAAAGTAAAGAAGGGAAGCAAAGATTAGAAATGAATGAACACTTTAGTTTCTCCATTCTCACTTCACCCTACTCAATGCAAGCAAAGTTTACAATGATACATATGTCAAGCACGACAACTCAATAATTCATGAAAACTCAGTTGACGCTTAAGACGCAACTGCGAAATAGTAATCCAAACTTTAACATTCAATATCCTAACAGTTTAAGTTAAAATAAAACTTTGGGAGTTCTGCTTTATGTTCAAAAACTTTGGATTTGTAATATAAAAAGACTATTACTGATTATCACTTATAGGTCACATTTTTCTTTTCCTTCTGATTTAAATCTATCTTGCTAAATCTTCCTTGAAAACACTCTCATGTGATCCCATGAATCCTTCTAACAATTAATTGCTTATGTTTTATATAGCTTAGTCCTGACCATAGTCTCCTCCTCTGCATTCATTCCGCAGTGATGAGTCCATGGGTAAAAAGATTTGATCATTGCGACTACTTGTATAAAGACACTACACCGGGAGGAATTTTTTTAAGCATCAGATACAATTTAAATTTTACAAATAAAGCCAAAAATTTTCTACAGTTTAATTTTCTAAAAATGAAAACATTATCATTCATTGCTGACAAAATTGAAACACGTAACATTGTAGTACAGCAACAAAAAACCAAAAGCTAAGAGTGAAAAAATCGACGTCCCATCCCAAAGCTGTGTAGAAGCATAACGATTCTATCATATATAATCCATTCATTCCTGTATTGCATGCAGCCATGCAGTCATTCACTTGTTTTTTGTTTTTAACAACCTATGCCCCTTTCCTCTCTCTTCCTCTCTATCTATTTCATACCGAATCATGACAGTAATGTTCATTGTCAACTTCTTTTTACTCACTTTATATGTGGTGTGGGTTGTATCTCTTGTCAGGTAATTTAGATTTCAATCTCACTTTTATTAGCAGGGTCATTCCATTGTAGGAATGTGCAAGGATTTATTTACGCAACCCCCAGTAGTTGGCATTTAGTGCTTAAATGTTCATTTGAAAAGTCTGGATTTTGGTTGGAGTGAAAACAAGGAAGCTTTTAATGCAGGCTATTTTCCCCCGGCAGTGTTCCACAGGCCCAAGTTCATGTGACATAAATGTTGTAGTTAAAATGTTTAATCGTGTTTTTGATTCCCATTTTCAAATCATAGAGTCTTGGATAGTTCAAAATAAAACTACTGTGCAGACTTTTTAATATTTATAAAATATTTCAATTTCTGCTTCATATTTTAGTTGCAAATAATTCCTGGTTTCTGAAAAGTATCTTTAAAGAACCATCATTTCCCGTATACAGGCTATTCATTTTCTGGACAGTTTTCCATTCTCATGTATATACCTTTTGCATGTGGATGAGAGTCAGGCTTTGGAAGATTAAAACTCTGAGCAAAAAGAGGTCAATATGGACTCTTAGGGATTAAATTCTGTACATACTTTCCTTTTTCCTGTCCCCAAGCTTCTCAGGGTGGGTGTCTATGGCTATTTGCAAGTCAGAAACTGTAACTAGGCACAATGAAGACCCCAAAAGTTCTGTTCCAGTCTTTAAACCCAATTTCAGGGGTGATTTTCTTTTTTTTCCCCCCCAAACCCCTTTTTGTCTCCCATCACAAGCTTAAAATAATTTTTAACTGGGGGAAGCAGCAAAAAATAATTTTTTGGGGTCATATCGGGATAATTAACAATTTTAAGTAGAATTCCCAAAATTTTTTTTTTAATTCGTGTTTAAAAAATTCCTATTTATTTATTTTTTTTTGGCTGCTCGGGTCTTTTTTTCCCCGCGGGCAAAATTTCCTAGTTGCAGTGAGTTTGGGTTTTTCCCCTTGATTTGCTGTGTGGGGGCATCTAAACGTAGTGGTTTTTTCTCTTGTTTGGAGAAAGGGGGCCCTTCCCTTGGCCCGGGGGAAAGGAACCTATTTTTCCCCTGCAGTGAAAGCGGGTTTCTTAAACATTTGGGACCACCATGGATTTTCGGGCATTTTTTTTTTAAAAACAAACCATTATTTTTTAGTTTTTCCAAAAGGTAAATTGCGTGAGAAATTAAAAGAGCTTGCTTCTTGGAAGAAAAGCTATGCCCAACCAAACCCCAGCATTTTTAAAGAAGCAAGACATTATTTTGGCCAAAAAAAGGGTCTGTCTATTAAAAAACAGGGGGTTTTTCCAGAAGTAAAGAAAGGATTGAGAATTGGAGTAAAAGGAAAGCTGAGCACAGAAAATTGATGTTTTTGAACTTGGTGTTGGGGAAGACTTTTGAGAGTCCGGGCCCGCAAGGAACCCAAACCCATTCCATCCTAAAGGAAATCGGGTCCTAAAATATTCTTTGTAAAAGGACTAATCCCGAAGCGAAACCCCAATACTTTGGTCCCGTTTCAAAAAAAAATGACTCTTTTTGAAAAGACCTATGCGGGGAAAAAATTAAAAGGCAAAAAGAAAGGGCCCCCCAACAGTTTGAGAGGGTTTTGGATGGCATCCCCAAACTTAAATTGAAAAGAGTTTAAAGCAAGCTCTGGGAGTTTGGTGATGGTCAGGGAACCTGGTGTGCTGCAGTCCATGGGGTTGAAAAGAATGGGACTTTACTGATGTTTTAAACCTGAATTGAAAAATTTTCCAAATTTTTTAAAATGATGATTTTTAAACAGTTTTTATTGGTTGATAAATTTTTTTGGCTCGGGTTTTTTTTTTAAAACACCTCAGGAAAAGTGGACTTCCCGGGTGGTTTCAGATGGTAAAGCGTCGGGCCTAAATTTTTGGGAACCCGGTTTCCCAAACCCGGGGTTTTCAGGAAGATCCCCCGGGAAAAAGGAAAAGGGAAACCCCATTTCCCATATTTTTTCCGGAAAAATTTCCCAAGGATGGAAAAAAGCCGGAAAGGCCTACAGTCCAAAAGAGCCCGCAGAATTTAAAAACAGATTTCACTTTCCCACTTTCACTTTTTTGGAAAAAAACCTAAAAAAAATTTTCTGGCCAAAAAACAAGAAAAAGCTGTGGCTTGTGTTTCTCCTTTTTTGGTTTGCCTTTTGAAGAGTCGATGCAAAAAATCAAGTGGAATCAGGTGCTGCAAAGGTTGCTGCGGCAATAAAAAAAAAGAAAACGTAGATATTGATAACAGGGGATTTTGCAGTCCCATCAAAGCCAAGTTTTTGCTAAAAGGGTTTTCCTGCTACATGCCTTTTTCAAAGAAAAGGGGGTTTGGGACTTCTAAGCTGTGGGCAAGATTTTTAAAAAAAAAATAAACAGGAAATAAACATTATTTATTTTTTGAGTAAACTAACAGATTCCAAAAAAAAAAATTAAGTTTGATAAAAAAGCTTATAAAAGACAGAAGATAAACTAATCTAATACCAGATGATATGATATTTGAGGAAAAGACAAAAAGTATGTTGGAAAGGAAGAAAAAAACCAAAAAGAAATTAATAAAAAAAAAGTAAAACTATAAAAGGGGCTGTGTATGGGAAAAGGGTTTGGAATTTTTTTAAATACTTTTTTCCCTAAGTTTATTGATCATGAATTTTTAAAGTTTTTAAAATTTTTTGCTTTAATCATTTATGCAGAGCAAAGGGAAAGGGTTCCGGGGTGGCTCAACTTAAAGGTCTGCCAAAAATGCAGGAAAACCCGGGTTTTTCAATCCCGGGTTTGGGGAAAAAGATCCCCTGGAAAGGAAATGGCAACCCACTCCATCCCCCTTGCCTGGAAAACCCATGGGAGAGGAGCCGGGGGGCTCACCATGGGGCCCGCAAAGAGCAGCCCAGACGGGAAGCGACTTCATTTTCCCTTTTAAAGGGCCTGGGGTTGGGCTTTCCTGGGGGCCTCATTTGGTAAAAAAAAATCTGCCTTCCAGCACTTTTTAAACAAAGCCAGACAGGGAACAACCTATGCCACGGCAGAACAGATAAGAGGGGCTGTGGTACATATACCCCTTTGGAATATTACTCACTTTTAAAAAAGGGAATCTTTTCCCGAATCATTTCAAAGGAGGGGGATGAAACGGGAGCCATTTACAATTTGAATTTAAAGCCCAAAAAAAAAAAACACCAACACAGTATATTAACCATATATAGGGAATTTAGAAAGATGGAAATTTGCCCCTAAGGGCGAGACAGCAAAAAAACGGGAGATGTAAAGAACAGATTTTTGGGACTCTGGGGGAGAAGGCAGGGTGGGATAATCTGAGAGAATAAAATTGAAACATGTATTTAATAAATTTTTGAAACAGATCACCAGTCCAGGTTCGATGAAATGAACGGGTGCTCAGGGCTGGTGCACTGGGATACCCAGAAATGGGAGGGGGAGGGGGGTGGGAGGGGGTTCGGGAAGGGGGGAACACATTAAAAACCCGTGCTGATTCATGTAAATGTTTTAAACAAAAAAACAACCACAAATTGTAAAGAAAATTATTTCCAATTAAAAAAAAAATTAAAAAAAAATCTCCTCCCCAGTGCAGGAGATGCAGGGGAAAAAGGGTTAAATTTCGGGGGTCAGGGAAGAACCCCCCTGGATAAAAAATTTGGCACCCCACCCATTATTCTTCCCGGAAATTCCATACAGGAAACCCGTTGGGCTATATTAAAGGGGGCCAAAAGAGTTGGACCACTTACCCGATTTAAAGAACCCACAAGCTAGGGCAGTGGGAATTTAAAACAGATTAACAAGGACGGGTCCCTGTAAAAAAACCCAAACTAAATAAGTGAAATTTTGGTATAAGGGTTTATTTAGGAAGCCATTAAGAAAGACCAACCTCCAGTGAACATCCTTTGGAAACCCCAACATAATCAGGGCGCTAAGTATATTTTAATAAAAATTTTTTTAAAATTTTCAAATATCTTTGGAGGCAACCAAATTTTTCCTCACTTTTAACTTCGGGCCTGTTGAAAATTAAAATGGAAAAAAAGAGCATATCTTTAGGAAAATTTGGTAGTATAGGGGTCTGTGACTCCCGGGTTTCCAAACCCAAAATGGAGCAAAGGGATGAAACGGGCGGGCTATGTCTCCAAACTATGCCAGGGGCTTATGGACCCAGAAAACTGTGCTCCCATTAGCTACGGGTTGGAAAATGGATATTACACCAGTTTGCACAAGGAGTTTTTATTCCCTTTTTTTTTCTCTCCTTTAAAAAAAAAACCTCAACTTTTGAAATCTCAATACAAGGTATAGAAATTTAAAACTGCCCTTTTTTTTTGGAAGGTTTTTTAAAAGCAAAAAGAAATGTATTTTTTTTTTCCCTCCACCCAAGACAATACTTGCCCGGACGGGCATAATCATACTAAAAATACAAATTTTTAAAAAAAAAATTTTCCAAAATTTAAAAATCTGGAAACATTTATTTTGAAAAGAAAAATATTTTTTCCCCATTGAGACTTTTTTTTGGGGGTTTTACTGAAATAAGAAATATTTCCCTTTTTAAAAAAAATTTTAAGTCAAATAAACCTGAAAAACTTTCCCTTTTCGATTATATTTTTCAAAAAAATATTTTAAAATTTTATAAATTGACCCCTAAAAGTATTTTTTTGGGGAAAAGGAGCAGAAAACAAAATAAAGAAACCCAAAAGGGACAAAACATACACAAAATTTTTTTCCAAAAAATTTTGAAAATGGTTTTCAACACCAAAAACCTTAATATTTATTTTTTTGCCTTACTACTTTTTTAAAAAAAGTATAAAAAAGGCGGCATGCAAAAGTGCTTGATAAGCACAAGAAAACCAATTTTTAACAGTGATATTTTTTTTCAATCCTTTAGCAGCATTTCCGTAGAAGTTTTTTTTTTTTGATGTTTAGAAAAATTTTTTCCCTCACGTCCAAATCAGTAATGATACCATACTTGGTTTCTGACACTTGAAAAGTAGTTTGCCCAAAGGAAAAAACCGGGATTTTTTTTTCCCTTTTTAAATTTTTTCTTTTCTTTTTTTTTTTTTGGGTGACACTGCATGGCATAGGGGATTTTATTCCCCAACTGGGGATAAACTAAACCCCCCCTGAGGGGGGGAGTGAAAACCTTAAACACTGGACGGCCGGGAAATCCCCTTTTTAAAAAAAGAAATTTTTTTAAATTTTAAAAGCTAAACAGCCCCCGGTGGCAAGGGGCTACTATATTTAATGAGGGCCGGGTAAAACAGAAAAAAAGAAAAAGTTATATAATTTTATATTTTAATTTTAAATTAAGCAACTCAAAGGGGGCCTTCCCATGGCTCAGGGGTAAAAAACCCCGCCTGCAATGCAGAAACTGCGGGAAAACCGGGTTTTTGATTCCCTGGGGGGAAAAGGATCCTTTTGGGGGGGGAAAATGACACCCAAACCAGAATTTTTTTGCCGGGAGAATCCAGGGACAAGGAGCCTGGGACTGAAGTCCACAGGGTCACAAAGATTTTGGACAAAACTGAAGTGCCTTGGGCGCAGGGAAAGCAAAAAAAACTAAAACTGTCCAATCAAATCAAGAAATTAAAATTTTGGTTGGATAATGTTTAACCCCCCTCCCCTAAATTTTTTTGTTTAAAAAAAATGGGGAAAAAGGAAAGGCCCTTTTTTTGGGGGGGGGCCCCTTAATAATTTCCAAAAAAAAACCTCAATTTTTTATCAAAAAAAAAGGGAAAAGGGCCCGGGAAAAAAAATTAAAAAAGGACCCTTTTTGGAAAAGTTTTTTTCCCCCCCCCAAATCCGGGGGATTTATCACAAGGGGGGGATTTGTTCGTTTCTTTCTCTGGGGAGTTTTAAAAATTTTTCTTTGATCATTTTTCCCACTTGCCCCAAGGCCTTCCCTTTTTTAGTCAGTCAGCTGGTTATAAAAAAACTTGCCGGGCGGGACAGTGAGAATCTTGCTTATATTTTCCCTTCCCCTTGGAAAAGTGAAGGAAGCCAGGAACTTAAATTCTCAGCATTCTTTTGTTTCCCAAATGTTTTTTTGAAAAGGAGGTCGATTTACACAAGTTTCTCAGAGGTCTTATCAATAAAATAAATCACTCCAAACAAGTTACACACTTAAATTGTTTCGGGGAAAATACAAAGAACCATTTAAAAACAAAATGTTCAGAAAGCCCCCAACATGGAAAATCACGGGGGATAAGTAATAAAAACATATGGTGATCAACCCCTAATGGAAACCCACAGGCCCCTTTTCCTCTTTTTTGGGCCCCCAAGGGAAAAATTACAAAGCTACACAGTGTCTTTCCAGAGCCTTATTAGCATATATTTCATTGAAAGCCAGCCTTTCCCTTTTTAAGGGCCACCCTCACAAAACAGCACTTGAACTGGCCGTGATGAAACAACTTTTTTTTTCCCCACACTTTCATTTTCTACATATCTAGTTTCTGATTTAAAAATCTACCCTTTTGTTTTAAAAATTTTTCTTTGACCCGGTTCAGCTTCACTTTTCCTTGGGGAAAAATTTTGGGGCACTGTTGGGTTTTTGAAAAAACCAAAACAGCCCCCCCCCCCACCCCTTAAACTCTAGCCAAACTGCGCCGCCTTGCATACATCTCGGGGGGTTTGATCAGCCACTTACAAGGGGCCTGACTTAAAATTTCCCGGGTTTAATACGCCCGCCTGCAAATGGGAAATTAAATTTCTCCAGAAAAGCGGGAATGACGGGTCTGAAAAACCTTTCTCATCTTTAATGAAAACATTTTTTTTTTACATCAGTTTTTCCCAAGAGCTCCCTTTTATCTGACCCCCTAAATTTCTAAATAAACAGGCAATAAAAAAAGCGTTTTTTGGCCAAGAGGTGCAAGGGCCATGTAAACATTTTTCCTCTTTGCGGGCTTGCAAAAAGCAATCTAAGCTTTTGGGGGGCACATTTGTTTGGTTCCACAATAAACATACCCGGGGAACCAAGTCGGAGGTTCCCCCCAAAACCACTTTGTTCCCCAAATTTAGTTTTTTGGGGCCCAAAAAAACCCTGCCCAAGCTGCCCTGGCCTGCCTGCGCAAGGTCGCTAGAGGGCACTGTGCGTGGGCTGTTGAACAAATAACGGGAAAAATTCATCTTCACGGCGGGGTGAAACACGTCAAACTGCGGGCTCTGGGGATGGTGGGTAAGCACAGCTTTTTGAACAAAGGGCAGGATGAGAACATCTCAAAATGAAATCACTTGCTGGTGAAATGTATTTATAAATTTAAAGCTGGATGGGGATCTTTCTGCTTTTTGAAATCCCCGCAAAAACTAAGAAGCCACACTGCCCCAAACCCCAAAACACTTAAAAAAGGCCCTGCAAAAATTTAAATTTCCCTTTGCTTTCAAAAAAAAGGCCCAAAGGGGAAAGAAAAAAAAAATGTTTTTACTTAAAATTAAAATTTTTTCATTTAGAAAAAAACAAAAAACTATAATCATAATCTTTTAAAAAAAAAAAGGCATTTAAACAGAGACCCTCCCAAAGGAAAGTAAAATCCCAAACAAAAAAGGAAAACACAAGCATATACCCTTGACTGTAACGAAAAAAAGAATCCAGTGGCCCCCCCCATTTTTTTCCCCACCCCAAATTCTCTTAGAAAATTTTTTTTTTTTGGAAATTTAAAATTTTAAAGCACTCATTTTTAAACTTTTTTTAATAAAGGGAAAAAGGGAAAAAAATGTTTCCGGCGGAAATAGTCAGAGTGGGCTTAAAAGGGAGAGCTATTGCCTCTTTGAACTTGCTTGAACTTAAAATATAAAATAATTCATGCCCAAACCACATCTTTTGCAAAATTTATCAATGAAGATCTTGCCTTTGGGAAAAAATTACAGCTACAAAAGCATGGCTCCTTGAATAGCCCAAAATTGGCCTCACAAATAAAAGGGTCCTAAAGTTTGGGTTTTAAAAATAATGTGTCTTCCATAGTAATTTTAAAAATTTAAGAAATGCATACTGTAAAAGGTAAAAACATTGGGGGCAAGAAAGCCCCACAAGGGAAATATAGCCCTGCAAACTATTTAAAAACATAAACCCATTTTCAGTTAAATTAACATATACATTTTTTGAAAATTTCCTAAAAACCCACTTTAGGTAATTAAAACTACATTACCCCCAGAATAGTTTAATTCATCTTTGGATACCTATTTTGGCTACATTTAATTCACTCTTTAAGAATTTATTTTAAAAAATCTGGAAAAGTAATTTTTAGACTTGAAAAATTTTGCTAGACCCCCCAGAAAATTTAAAAATAGTATCTGAAACATAGTAAATTGTTTTCAAACACCTTTTTAATGAATAAACGGATTCTGGAGTAATAACTATGAAAACTATTAAAAATTACTTTTGACCCTGCAAAAAATTTTTCTGACCAACTTTTAAAAAATCTACAAATTCCTAACAAAAAAAAAACAATATCAGTGGATGAATGCAGAGCCATTTTATCTGCATTAAACTTTAAAAATTATACCCCTGAAAAACCCGAACGGGTGTCTGGTTTAAAAAATTTTTAGATACAAAAAAGAAACAAAAACCCCCTCAGTTTGCATGCCAATACATAAATGAGACTGAATTTCCCACTGCTCTTTTTGAGAAATATGGAAGAACTGACCTTTAAAACCCTTTTTCATTATTCGGGAGACCTTTCCAATTGTAATGTGTCTTTTTAGTATAGAAAAAACCTGGGCAGGACTTTTTTTAATCATGAAAACTAAAAACCCAAAACAAAATAAAATTTAAAAATATGGTGGCCCAAAAGTTAAGTAAACTTTTTAGGTTGGCCCAAAATAAATTTCATCCCATCCAAATCAATTCTTTTAAATTTTTTATTAAAGCACCAAGTACTTTTTTTAACTTTTTTTTCCTTAAAGGCTGTTTTGAAACAAGCAGGAAAACCAATAAAATTTACACATGAAATATTTTCTGACACTTTTTTTTTTACTTTTTTTTTTGGGAAAATTAATTTAAAACTAGTAAATTTAAATACACCCCCCAAATCCTACTATCTTAAAAATTTATGTGAAGTTTTGAAAAATATTGACGGGGGCCCAGAAAAAAAAAAACCAACGTTTTAGCCAAACGGGGGAACACCCCTTAAACATTATTATCCCTTTTGTGTTTAAGCCATAACGTAGGTTACACTCCAGTGCCCCTGGAACACGGGACAAAATTTTTTCAAACACTCAGGGGAGTCAGTGAAACCAAAAATCTCGGGTGAATGACAGCAGAAAGGCAATTACTTCAATTTCCCCATTTTTCCACCTTAAATTAATTTTAAATTTTTTTTTTTTTAACGGGCTGAAAAGGGTAACAGTGTTTCCCCTCCACCCTTCAATAAAAATACCCAATTTAAATAGCGGGTTTTTTAAAAATCCGGGTTATTTTTTAACATGTAGTACAAATTTTTTAGTTTAGGCCCTTTTCGTAACAAAAGGTTATATATATTCCTGTTAAAAAATTAATTTCAGAACTCTAGTAACATAGTGACCTTTTAAAATTAAACTTAATCCTTACCCTTAAATATACACAAATTTACCTCAAGCCCCCAAAGTGTTGGCAGACCACCAAAATAAAATTTTGGTCATCTGTTTTAAAAGTCAAGCCAAAGTTGTTCCGGGAATTGAATTTTCTATTTTTTTCCTCCGGGTTTTGGGAAATTCAATAACAATTTGGATATGTTGGCTGCAAAGGGAAAATTTTTAAACATTTTAGGGGGAGCAATACCAACCAAAAACAATATCATTTCTGCTTTTTCCCAAGTAAATTTTTAAATTTTAAAATTCTAAAATTTAACAGTGTCCCTATAACACAAATTTTAAAAATTGCAAAAACTAAAACAAAAAAAAATCCCATTTTTATATGATCCACAAAAAACGCATGAAAATAGAAACCCCTAACAAAAACCAGTCAAGATAAAAAAAAAAATTTTTTGGGAGGGGACAACAAAAACTCTTTTGACACTTTTTTCCCCAAAATACAATATTAAAAAATAAAAAAAATTTAATTAATAAGATAAATACTAACTAGAAATCAGACTAAAAATTAAAAATAAAAAAAAAATTTGTGTTTCCCTTGCCCGTACATTTCAGATCCACAAAGTACTGGAGCTGAGGCCATCCCTAAGGAATGGGGAAATGAGGTGGTTTTTGCCTGGAAATGGAGAAGGGGAAATTCCCTGATTTTGCAAAAATGATAGGATCCACATCCATTTTAAGAAAAATTTTAAAGATGAGGTGCTGAGTGTTTAAAAGAGGGTACAGTTTTCATTGTTTAAATGCTTTTCTCCCCAGGCTCTAAATATTTTTCCCAATTTTATGGGGGATAAGAATTTGAAAAAAAAAGGGAAAAAGGGAAAAAAAGGGGGGGACTCTTCCTTTTTAAAAACGGGCTTTGTTTCAGAAAAGCTTTTGAGAACAATTTTAAACTCCCCTGATTCAAAACCCTCTTCATTCTTAAGAAGGCTAGGTTCTCTCTAAATTAGGGCTATCGCCCCATAATATTTGCCAAAGGCCCCCAACCCTTTTAAACTGTTTTCATAAATTTTGGACCCCTTAAATCCCTTATTGAGGCATGGTTCTTTAACAAGAAAAAAAGGGGCCTCTAAATCTTTGCGGGGATATAACATCTAAATTTAGCAAGGGTCAAAAAAGGGCCCAACTTGAACCAAGGGGTTTTTAAAAAGGGCTTTTTCGACGTTTTTTATTTTTGGCACTTTAGTTTTTTTGGATATTGCTGGAAAAATAAATAGACAAAAAAAAGGGTTAAGCTTTTTTTAAACACAAAATTTTAAATTTTTAGGGGGTTGCTCAATTTTGAAAACACAAAACATAAAAGAATGTTTAAAAAAAAGGGGAAAATAAAACAAGAAGAACTTCTCGTTTTTTTGATCTTGAAATATTTTTTTTCCCCCAAACCCCCAAATTTTTTAAAAGAGTTTCTTTGAAAAATAAAGAGAAATATAAAACACCCAAAATTCCATTGTAATCTGTAGCTCTTCCTTTTCAAAAGGAAGTATCCTAAAAAAAAACCCAAAACATAACCCCTTTAAAAAATATCTAAAAAAAATACCCAAACCTAAAAAAATGCCTCAGATCCTCAAAGAAAAAATTTAAATAAAGAAAAAAAAAAAAAAAAAATTCACTTAAAAAATAACTGTCTAATTAAAAATTTTTTTAAGCGGGTTAAAAGATTTAAAAAATTTTTAATTACTTTCCACAAAATATAAATTTTCATACTCCATATTTTTTTAAACCAAAACGGCAGCTAAAAAAAAAAAGGTTTTTAAAAAAAAATTTCAAAATTTTTTTCATACATATTTTTTTTTTTTTTTTTAAACCCAAAACGGGAAAAGAATTTTTTCCAAAAATAGGGTTTATTGACGGGGAAATTGAAAATAGGCTTTTTTCTATAGACCGGGGTACACATTTTAATAATGTCTTGAAAATGAGATGTTGTCTCCCCTAAAAAAGGGCAAGCCAGTGACGGGAGGTAGTTTTTCCCCCTTATCCCTGAGTGAATAAAACATATTTTTAAAAATCTTTCAAAAAAACTGTTTAAAAAAAAGTAGAAACACAATTAAAAGTAAAAACCATTTGGCCCATTTGAAGTATTAGCTTTTATGAGACAAGGGAAAGGGGAATATTTTTACTGATTTAAGGAAAGGGTTCTATTTCTGCCCTTCATGATGACAGATAGGGACGGGTTCTGTATGGAAGCTAATACTTGCTTTTATTCCTTGCCCAATTTTTTTCCCCTTTACAGAAAGCAATTAACAAAAAATTTTAAAAGGAAGAGTTCAGAAAAATCTTTTTAGGGGAAAAACAGGGAAATTAAAAGGGGTTTTATTCAATACTAGACAAAAGGAAGGACTTAAAAAGTTTTTTCAAAACAATACTGATCTTAAAAAGGAGCCCTTTTTTCATTTTGGGGCAGGCCCTTTTTTTCTTTATCCACTAAAAAAAGCTAAGTGATCAATTTTGCGCCCCGTATAAAAGCATTTGGGGGGGACATGGGGCACCTCAAATAGTGACTGGGGTTTTTTATTTAACTGACCAGAAGGGGGGGAGTGCTTCCTGAAAAAAACAGTTTGAATTTAAAGGGACAGGGGCTTTTACAAACCAGCTGAGAATAATTTGTGTAAAACAAAAAATTTAAAAGGTATCTGAAAAGGGACAATGGGCCTTCCCAAATTCCTATCTCACTACCCATGGATTCTGACCTGCAAAAAAACCCACAGGTCCTCCAAAACCCAAAAAACCCTGGGGGGTTTCCTTTGGTCTTTCATTCTTTTCAGTTCTTTCCGCTAAATCGTGTCCGACCTTTGGGGCCCCCTTTGAATCGCAGAAACGTCGGGCCCCCCTTTCCATCCCAACTCCCAGGTTTTACTCAAACCCAGGGTCCATAAGCCCCGGTGATGCCATCAAACCATCTCAGCCTCTTTTTTCCCCTTCTTCCCCTCCCCCCAATTTCCCCCACATCGGGGTTTTTTCCAGTGATTTAAACTCTTTCCCATCAGGTGGCCAAAGTTGGAGTTTAAAGCTTCAGCATCAGCCCTTTCCCATAAACCCACCCAGGACTGATCCCCTTAGATGGACGGGTTTGGATCTCCTTGCAGTCCAAGGGACCTCAAGAGCCCCTTTTCCAACCCCACAGCTCAAAAGCATAAAATTTTTTGGCGCTCACTTTCTTCCTGCCCAACTCCACACCCTTTAACTGCCCCACGGGAAAAAAACCACACCCTTTGACTATACAACCTTTGTTGGCAAAGTAATGCCCTTTTTTTTTTTAACATGCTTTGTGGGTTGGTCATAATTTTCCCTTCCCAAAGGGAGTAACCCGTTTTTTTAATTTTCAGGGGCTGCAACACCACCCGAAAAGTGTTTTTGGGGGCCCCCCCCAAAAAAAAGTCTGCCACTGTTTTAAACTGTTTTCCCTTTTTCCCTTTTTTTTACCCAATGAGGGGACCAATGCCATGATCTTGGGTTTTTTTGAATGTTAAGTTTTAAGCCAACTTTTTCATTTCCCTCTTTTCATTTTAAATCAAGGGGGTTTTTTATTTTTTTTCTTTCATTTTCCCTGCCAAAAGGTGGTGTCATCTTTATACCCTTTTGGGGCCCCTTCCCTTTAATCCAAATCTGTGCAGTATGTGGGGTTTAAAAATTTTCCACCCTTTCTAAATTTCCCCCTTTGATTTCCCATAATACCAACCCCCAGCTTCTTTTCCCTTTTCCAAACCCCCATTCTAACCCCTCCTTCCCTGGGCCCCCTTTTTTTCTGAACACTTCTAAAAAGTAAAAAGGGTAAACCAGAATGTTTTTTCTTTTGGCTATTTGCCCGGGTTTTTCACTATCGGGTAGCCCCCAAGTTTATCAAATTACTATATTTTTGACCACTCAAAAAAATACATGCCTCGACCTGTTTTCCCGCCAAAAAAAAAATCACTTCCCAGGTAAATTCATTAAATACCTCCCCACCCGATATTTTTAAATTTAAAAATTTTTTATCTTCTTCCCCCCCAATCTGTTTTTTTATCGGTACACTAAGCCCCCTTTACCCAATCTCCTAATCAACATTCTTTTTTTTCTCCTCACCATTCTAAAATTTTAAACCCAATCAAAAACCCCTACAATTTTCTCTCCAAAATTTAACTCTATTATTTTCCTTTTTAAACAATTAGTTATTTTATTTTTTCAATGTTTTTGAAATGGAAAAAAATGGGGTTCCCCGGTGCTCAGTAGTAAAGAACCCAAAACCTGCCAATGAAGAGAAGCAGGAATGGGGGATTCAAATCCCGGGTCAGGGAGAGCCCGGGGAAGGAAAGGGAAAACCCCACTCTCCCATTCTTGCCTAAAAAACCCCAAAGGGACAAGGACCCTGGGGGCTATAGTCTGGGGGGGGCAAAGAGTCAACAGGCTTAAAAGTGGTTAGAACTTTGCCTTCATTAACTAAAGCTCCCTGAGCCAGAAGTCTGGGAACCAAACTATAAAGGCCCCCAGGGAACGCACTCTCCCCCTTTTTTTAAAAAAAACTTTTATAAACGTAAAACCCGGACAGGGTTAAAACTTGCCCATTTTTAAAAATGTACAATTTGACAAGTTTTGAGATCTCTATACTTTCATAAATAAACACATTTAAAAAATTTTAAAGAATGTAAATCACCCCAAATAGTTTCCTTAAAAACTCTTTGTCATCCTTCCTTCCATTTGCCCCTCCCTAGGAAACCCTTCCACAAAATCCTTTTAGCGCAAACTGAAAACATATGTTTTTCTGTTTTTCTATTTAATTTTTAAAATAAATGTATTTTTTTTGTCTGACTTTTTTTTTCCCTCAGAAAAATTATTTGGGCTTTTAATCTATTTTTGTGTGCATATTAAAATTCATTTTTTCCCTTTTACCACTAAACAAATTTCATTGTATAGATAACAACAACTTGTATACCATTCAACGTTTGATAATTTTGCACTGTTTTTTTTTTTTTTGAGTACACAAAAAAAGGGTTGCAAAACCATTTTCGGGTCCAATTCTCTCAAAGGGATTTTTACTTTCAAAAATCTTGGGTGAATATTTAGGAGTGGAATGGTTCTTCAATAAACAGAAAAATTTTAAACCTTTTAAGAAACTGTCAACCTTTTTCCCCAATGTGGCTTACCATTTTTAAATCCTTGTCAGATTGCAAAAAATTCCCCCTTGCTTGACATCCTTGCCCCCCCCGGGGTATGTTCAGTTTTTTTAAATTTAAAACCATTCTATAACCGTAAAAATGGTATCACATTGTGGATTCTTTTTTGCACTTCTCTGCGGGCCCAAATCCCACTGAAACTCTTATTTCAAGCCATCATTTATCTCCTGTCTGAACTATTATTGTTTAAATTTGGTCACTCTCCCTCCAGTTTAATCTTCGGGAAATTTTACTTTTTTATTTCCCTCTCCCCTGATTTTTTCCCTTTATAGCTCCCTTTGTGGGGTCTTCCTTTACTATATGTTTCAATATTGCTGTTTGCACCGGGGTTTTGGGATAATCTTATTCTAGATATAAAGGGTTTTTTCTCATCTCTATTAAGCTACAACTTTTAAAAAACCAAAAATTTTTTGGGAAACCCATCCACTTTTCCCCTAGAACCTGTTAATCCTCAATGCCCATAAGGGAATTCCTTTGTCAATTACTTTGGTTTCCCTTTAGGTTGCAAAAGAAACTAAGATTTTAAAATACAACATGTCTAAAATAAAGTTTAGCTTTTTTTCTAAAAACTTTTTTTCCCTTCTGCTTCCAAGGGTTTGGAAAATTTGGCACTGATATAGTTTTTGTTTTTTTAAAAGAAAAAAAAAGGGAAATTTTTTTTAAAAAAAAAAATTTCCCTTTTCACATTGAGAAAATTCATAAAACCCCAATTTAAAAAATCCTTAAAAACTTTCAACCCCATTTTTTTTCCAAACCCTTTCTTATAGTTTCCTTCTCCTTGCTTTTTCCACGGTTTCCTGCAGATTGCAATAGGATCTGAACTTGTCATAAAATCTACCCCCCAAGTTGCTGTTTAAAAAAACTTCACAAAAAAAACAAATCTGGCAAATCAAACTCTTGGGATTAAAACCTTAGTAGACTTTTTCCCATAGCTTTCGGGAAAGGGGTTTGAAAGCCCCTTACAGTAAGCCCCCTACATACAAACCTTTAAGATGCAAAGTGTTTTTTGTGTGTCCAATCCTTAAGCAAATTTCATTTGGTAAAAGGGTACACTGTCATTGTGTGCACCCACAAACCCCGAATTTTGCGCCCTTTTTGTATTTTACTGCACAGTACTGAAAAGGGGTTACAGTAGTGCAAATATCTTTTTTTTCAAGCTCTAAAACCTTTTCCAAATCAGCGTCGGGTTTGTGAACAAAATTTTCAGCTGGCCCTCTCCCTGTCCCCAAATTTGGGTTTGCCCAACACTTCACCAACCTTTCCCCCAACCTTTCCCCCCCTCCAGTCAAAAATTTTCGTGCCTCCCTCATTTTTTATCCAGCCCCTGTATCCCCGCGGTTGTACTGTACCACTGTACTTTTTTTAAAGGTTTTTTAAATGTAAGGTTAAAAATATTTTATATTTTTTTTTGTGTGTTTTTTATTTTACATTTGGGGTGAAAAGTAAAAGTAAACCCAATTACAGTACACACTACAAAGCCAGTTTTGTTGGGTGGGGATCTACTAACTTTTTTTTGGGCTTAAAAACAAAAAAGGAATTACCAAATGTGCACTTGGAAGAGAACTTGGTTTTTTACGCAGGAAATTTTTACTATAGTTCAGCTCAGGCCATGCCAGGGCACCCAGCCAGTTCCCACTCTTTGCGACCCCCAAGGGCCATAATATGCCCGCTTTCTGGGGATGGAAAAACCCCCCCACAAGAATGCTAGAGTGGGGAAACAAGATGGCGGAGGGGGAGAAAGGCCCTGGATTTCATCTCTCTCCAAGGGTAAACCCCGGAAAACACCCCAAAACACCAAAAATGCATGAAAAAACACCACTGAAGGGACCCAAAAGTACCTGGGCCCGGGGAAAAAAAATATTTGAAACAAAGCAAAAATTGAGTCAAGCCCGGGGCCTTTGGGGGGGAGCCCTGGCTCCAAGAACCCCAGACTACCGGGGAAACCCAAGCCATGGAGATCAAATTGTGAGAACTCACACAAAGGAAACCATTTGAATACAAGACCTGGCCAAACCCCAACCACCAGGGAACCCCCGTGAAGGACCCTCACTAAAACAACAAACAAAAAAAAAAATACAAATCCAATCACAAACAACAGGATCACCCCCCCTCAAATCAGCCCCGCCCCCCCCAGAGGGAAAAAAAGGAAAAAACAAAAAAAATCAGCCACAAATTCAACCCCTTTTACAAAGCTTTTCACAAACCATGGACCAAAACTTAGGGGCAAAACCAAAAGGGAAAAAAGAATTCCAAACCTTGAAGCTAGGAAAAGGAACCCAAACACAATAATTTTTAAAAAAAAAATAAGAAAAGGGAGAGGGAAAACTTCACCAATGAAGGAACAAACTAGAAACAAAGAAGTCCAATAAATGAGAGGAAAAGGGGGAAATACCCGAAAAAGAATTCAAATAATAATTTGTAAAGAATTTTAAAAAAATTTGAAAACAAAATTGAAAAAATGCAAGAATCAATTAACAAACACCCCAGAAAATTAAAAAAAAATGAACATAAAAGAGACAAAAAAACACAATTACTGAAATTAAAAATACTAAAAAGGAATCAAAAGCAAAAAAATCTGAAACAGAAGAATGAATCAGTGAGCTGAAAGATAAAATGGAGGAAATAACTTTTGATGAGCAGAATAAAATTTAAAAAAAAGGGAAAAGAACTGAGGGGAGTCCCCAAAAGACCTCTGGGACAAAATCAAATGCACCAAAAAAATTTTAATTTAAGGGGGCCCCAAAAAAAAGAGAAAAAGAAACTGTAGAGAAAATGTTTGAAGATATTATAGTTGAAAAGGTTTTCCCCCAAAATGAAAAGGAAATAGTCAATCAAGTCAAAGAGGGCACAAAGAGTCCCATCAGGATAAACCTAAGGAGAAACACACCAAAAAAAACACATACTAATCAAAATAAAAAAGACTAAACACAAAGAAAAAATAATTAAAAACAGCAAAGGGGGAGGCAACAAATAACATACCGGAAACCCCATAAAGCTGAACACTGCTTTCAGAGAAACTCCCGCAGGCAAGACGTGAATGGCAGGGTATATTTAAAGTACTGAAAGCGAAAAATCTACAACCAATATTATAGGTCCCAAAACAAGGATCTCAAACAAAATTGATGGGTAAAAAAAACTATTCCCAAAAAACAAAAAATCGAGAGAATTCATACCAAACCCAAAACAGCTTTTTCAAAAAATATTTTAAAAAACTTTTATAGTCAAGACCCTACAAGGGGAAGAAAAAAGATCTACAAAATCAACCCCAAAAAAGTAAAGAAAATGGCCCGTAGAAACATATATAAACAAAAAATTTTTTCATGTGTAAATAGATTTTAAAACCCCCAACCAAAAAAACAAGACAGGGTGAAAAGGGAAACAGAAAAAAGACCAAAATAAAACTCTCTACAAGAAACCCCCTTTTCCCTACCTAAAAAGCCCCAAGGCTGAAAGTGGGGCGGAGGGGAAAAACCCGTTCCCCGCACATGGGAAACCAAAGGAACGGGGCAGCAGCCCCCCCATCAAGGAAACGGAGCCCAAAAATACAGAGCGCACAAAGGGGAGGGGGGGGGGCGCGCAAAGGAGATCAAGGGTCGGCCCAGGAGGGAGGCGGGCAACTGCGACTCCTATGCGCCCAAAAAAGGGGCAGCCATACATTTGACAAAACACTGCCCGACTAGAAAGGGGAGACTGACAGTAAAAAAAACCAAAGGTAGGAAATTTTTAAACCCCTCATGGCCCCAAGGACAGATCACCCAAAACAGAAAATTTTTTAGGGAAAAAACAAGTCTTAAATGAACATCGATTTAATGGACTCATTAAATCTTTAGGGACATTCCCCCAAACAGAAAACCCACCTTTTCAAATACACAGGGGAAAATTCCCAGGGTAGACCACATCTTGGGTCCCCATAACGAACCCCAGTAAATTTAAAAAATTGAAATTGTTCAAGCATAATTTTCCAACTACAAAAACTAAAAAGACTGGATATCAATTACAAGAAAACAACTGTAAGAAAAAAAAAATACATGGAGAATTTAACAACACTTTTTAAAAAAACCCAAAAGGGTTTCTGAAAAATCAAAAGTGAAAACAAAAAACTTCTAGAAAAAAATGACAAAGAAAAAAATGACAACTCAAAACCCTTGGAAAGCAGCAAAAGCATTTTTAAAGGGAAAATTTTTAGCAAACAATCCCCAACCCATGAAACAAAAAAACTTAAAAAGACAATCTAACTTTACACCAAAACAACGGGAAAAAAAAAAAAAAAACAAAAAAAACCCCCAAAATTTTCTAGAAGGGAAAAAAAATTAAAGATATGAGCAGGGAAAAAAATGAAAAAGAAATTAAGGAAACAAAATAAAGATTAATAAAAAAAAAGCGTTTTCCTTAGAAGTAAAAATTGACAACCCCCTTTTTCCAACCATCCCAAGGGAAAAAAAAGAGAAGAACAAAAACAACAAAATTAGAAATGAAAAAGGGGAGGTTACAACAGAAAAGCAAAATGCAAAGGATTTAAAAAAACTATTAAAGAACAACTATCGGGAAAAAAAAGGATAACCTGGAAGAAATGGACAGATTCTTTTGGAAAAATTCAATCCCTTTTAAGACTGAATCAGGGAAAAAAAATTATGAACAAAACCCAAATTTCAAAACCGTGAAATTAAGCTGGATCAAAAATCTCCCCAAAAAAAAAATTTTAACCCCCGGACCAAATGGCTTTATAGGAGAATTCTATCAAACATTTAAAAAGAACTAAAGCCTAAAAAAAAATAAAAGGGAAGGGAAAACTTCCCAAAATCTTCTACAAGGGCCCCCACCCTTGAACCAAAACCGGCAAAGAGAACACAAAAAAAGAAAAATAGAGGCCAATACCACTGAAAAACATAAAGCAAAAAACCTCAAAAAAAATTTTAGCAAACAGAATTTAGCAACACGAAAAAGCTCAAAACCCTGACAAGTTGGGTTTATTTTCCCGGAAAGCAAGGATTCATCAAAAAACACACAAATCCAAAGTGATACACCAAAATAACAAATTGAAAGATAATAACATATGGCATCTCAAAAGATGAAAAAAAGCCTTTTAAAAAAAATTCAGGGAATCATTTATGATTAAAACTCCTTCAAAACATGGGGGATAGAAGGGAAACCCACCTCAACAAAAGGGAAAGGCCATATATGATAAGCCACACAAACATTATTCCAATGGTGAAAACTGATAGCATTCCCCCCAAATCCGGGAAAAAGACAAGGTTTTCCACTTTTCTCCCACTATTTTCAACATTGTTTTGGGAAGGGCCCAGCTACAGCAATCAAAAAAGAAAAAGAAAAAAGAATCCAGAACAAAAAAAAATAAAGCTCTCACTGTTTTTCAGATGACATATACTCACATAGAAAACCTTAAAGATAGTACAAAAATTAAATAGGCTTTAAACAGTGAATTTAGCAAAGTTTTCCCGGATACAATAACCCAAAACCAAAAATCACTTGCATTTCCAAAATACAAACAATGAAAAAACAGAAAGGAAAATAAGGGAAACAATACCATTCACCCACAGCAACAAAAAAAATTTAAAAAAATAGGGTTTAAAATTACCTAAGAAGGGAAAACAAAAAAAATTGTAAAACAGAAAATTATAAATCCAAAAGAAAAAAAATCAAAGATGACAAAAATAATGGAGAGAATTCCAAGTTCCTGGGGAGGAAGAAAACATTATTGTGAAAAAAGCTATACAACCCCAAAAGCAATGCGCAATTTAATGTGACCCCTACCAAATTTCCAAAAGGCATTTTTCCCCCGATTAGAAAAAAAAATTTCACAAAAAATTTTGGGGGAAACACTAGAAACCCCGAATAGCCAAAAACCCGTCTTTAGAAAGAAAAATGGAGCTGGGGGCATCAACTTTTCCCGACTTCAGAAATTTTACTATAAAGCTACGGGCATCAAGACATTTTGGGACCCGGCACAAAAACAGAAAAAAGGCCCCCGGAACAAGATAGAAAGGGCCAGAAATAAACCCAAACACCCCCAAAATTTTTATACCTTAAAATTTTTTACAAAGGGGACAAAAAAACAAAATTCTTTTAATAAACCCTTCAATAAAGTTCGAGAAAACTGAACAGCTACATGAAAAGAAAAACAAATTTGAACATTACTTAAAAACCACAAAACACAAAGATAAACTCAAAATGGGGTTAAAGAAACTAAAGTAAAAACCAGAAACTATAAAACTCTTAGAGGAAAACACAGGCCCGAACACTCCGGTGACACAAACCGAAGCAAAATCCTCATGACCCACAACCTAGAGTAAAAGGAAAAAAAAAACAAAATTTAAACAAGTGGGAACGGGGTTTAAAATTAACAGCTTTGCACAGCAAAGGGAAAATATAAGCAAGATAAAAAAGAAAAACCCCAGAATGGAGAAAAAAAAAGCAAGTTTAAACAACTGACAAAAAGGTCCATTTCCAAATAAAACAACAGCTCCTCCCCCTCAAACCAGAAAAACCCCAAAAAACCCAAAACGAAAAGTGGGGAAAAGACCTGAACAACAATTTTTTCCAAAGAAGACAACAGATGGCTAACAAAATCATGAAAAAAATGCTCAACATCCCCTCATTATTAGAAAAAAAGCAAATCAAAAAATACAATGAGATATCACCTCACACCCGTCAAATCATTCAGTTCATCACTTCATGTCCAAAATCTTTTTCGACCCCATGAACCAAACATGCCAGGCCCCCTGTCCTTTACCAACTCCCAAAATCCACCCAAACCCATGCCACTGGTCGGATGCCCCTCCAACCATCTTTAAACCCCCTTCATCCCCTTCTCCTTCTGTCCCCATCTTTCCCACCTCAGGGGCTTTTCCAATGAGTCAGCTCTTTTCATCAGGGGGGCCGAAGTATTGGGGTTTCAGTTCAACCCAGTCCTTCCAAAAACATCCAGGACTGGTCTCCTTTTTGGATGGGCTGGTTTGGGTCTCCCTTTCAGTCCAAGGGGCTCTCATGGTTTTTCTCCAACAACCCAGTTAAAGCTCAATTTTTTTCAGTTTCTACTTTCTTTATAGTCCAAAATCTCACATCCCCTACTGACTACTTAAAAACCATTTGCCTTGACTAACGGACCTTTTTTGAAAAAAGTAAAAGTCTCTGCTTTTTAATATGCTTTCTAGGGGGATCATAACTTTTCCCTTTCCCAAAGGGGAAACGTCTTTTAATTTCAAAGGGTGCAATCACCATCTGCAGTGATTTTTGGGGCCCCCCCCCAAAAAAAAGTCAGCCCTGTGGCATCAGAAAAAGTCCCACAAACAAAAATGCTGGAAGGATTGGAGAAAAAGGGGAAAGCTCCCCCCACTGTTGGGAGAAAGTAAACCGATACACACTAGGAAGAGGGGATGGAGATTCCTTAAAAAAAATAAGAATAAAAACACTGTAACCCAGCAATCCCACCCTAGGAAACCCGAGGAAACCAAAATTGAAGAAGACACATGTAAAAACATTGTTTTACTGCATCACTATTTTCAATAGCTAAACACAAGGGAACCTAGATGTCCTTTACAGATAATGGTTAAAAAAATTGTGGGGACATATACACAATGGGAAAACCCACCCTAAAAAGGGGAAAGCATTTTAGTCAGTTTTTGATGAGGTGGATGAACCCCAGAACCTACTATACAGAGTGAAGTGAGTCAAAAAAAAGAAAAAGAAATATCTTTCTCTAACACACACATACAGAAACTAGAAGAATGGGACTGAAAAATTTTTTACAGGGCAAACAGGTAGAAACAGACAAAAGAATAGACTTAGGGGCATGGGGGGAGGGGAAAGGGGAGGGTGAGGGGTATGGAAAGAGTAACATGGAAACTTACATCACCAAAGTAAAATAATAGCCAATGGGAATTTGCTTTTTTTTGGGGGGGCTCAGGGAAAATCAAAAAGGGGCTCTGCAAACTTCCTAAGGGGTGGGAAGGGGGGGGGAGATGGGGGGGGGGGGTTAAAAGGGAGGGGGTATATTAACCCTTTTGGCTGATTTTATGTTTAGATTTGGGCAAGAAAACAACAAAATTCGTAAAAAATTTTCCTTTAATAAAAAAAAAAAAAAAAAGAACACTAAAAGGAATTTCCATGCCCTCCCCCAGGGGGTCTTCCTGACCCACATTGGGAAACCCCCGTGTCTTAAAAGCTCCTGCTTTTTAGGGAGGGTTTTTTACCCCCCCAAAACGCCCCCTTGGGGAAACCCAGTTTTTGCAATTGGGCCTTTTTTTAAACGGCTTTGGTTTTCTCAGCCTTATCGGGTCATTCCTGCTACCATTTATCCTCTTTAGCCTATAACCCCACTTAAGTTTTCCCAAAACATTTCCCAAAGTGTGTTTTAGCCAAATCTTTAAACGGGATGGAAGGATTTTTTGGGGATCAAGAATTTGCAGAAACACCAATTAGAGGGGAAACATTTTTCACTCCTTCCAGAGTCTTAAAATGTCCTTGTGCCTCTCTTGTTTGGGAAAAAAGTATACAACAGCTATTCCCAAATTTGTTATACAAATGCAAAACCAGTTTTTTGGGCCCCAAAATGAGGAGTTTTTTTCCAGGGTCTCCTAACCAAGGAAAGGAGTTAAAAATGATTTATGATGTCGTATTAATTTTTTATGCTCCCCGAGACCTCCAGGCCCCTTTACACAAAGTTCAGTTTTTTTAAATTTTCCAAAGGAGTTTTCACCCACAGAACTCCTCCCGCCCTGGCTGTCAACGGGACTCCCCTGAGGGGTGAGCCCCTTTTCTGACCTTTAAATGTTTTCCCCTCCCTTTTGAGAAAATTTTTAAACCTCTTTTAACCTGTCTCCATATTGGGAAAATTTTTTTTACTCTCTTAATGGCTTATTGACTTGTCTGTCCCCCCCTTTAAACGGCAAGTTCCCCTTTAAAAAAAAGGGCCCCACACAGACTTCCCCTTTTTTCGCCCCAATAAAAGGGATCCCCCTCCAGTACTCTTTCCTGGAAAAACCCCTGACAGAGGGTTTCCCCGGGAGGCGGGAGTTTTATGGGTTTCAAAGAGTAGACAACAACTGAGCGACTTCCCCTTCAACCCTTTTTCTTTTAAAATTTAAATGGGGTTCCCTAGTAGCTCAGCTGGGGAAAGAATCCCCCCCCGCAAAACCGGAGACTGGTTTTAATTTCCCGGGTTTTGGGGGGTTCCCCCTTGGGGAAGGGATAGCTACCCCTCCAATACGCTTGGGGGTTTTCCCATACTCAGCTGGGAAAGAATCTGCCTGCAATGAGGGGGGACCTGGGGTTTGGGGAAATCCCCCGGGGAAGGGGTGCTATCCCCCTCAATATTCTTGCCTGGAAATCCTTGTTGGGCAGAGGGAGCCCCCCCAGGCTACAGTCCCTGACATGACTGTAGCGGTAACTGCAAACACCTGAAAAAACACAGCACAGTACTTACTAGGTGTTTTTGGGAGATACGTTTTAAACATAAACGAAAGATGGTGCAAGGGTTTTATCTAAATTTTTGTGAAATGTCAAAAACTGGGGATATTTAAAAAATTAAATTAATCTAATTTTATAAAAAAAGAATCAAAGTTTCATTTGTAGATACAACAAAGGGCCCTAGTGCCCAGAATTAGGGGGGTTAACTTTAAAATAATAAAACGCACTGCACCCAATAGTCTTGGGTTTCTGTCTTTGGGTTTTTAAGATTTTAAAGTTTTAAAAATTTTTGGGGGCCCCCAAATAACTTCAGTTACATTTTTTTTTTGCTAAACCCGAACAAAATACACAAGCAAATGAAAAAATTTTGGGAAGGTTTTGAAGACGTCCCCCGAAAACCCTAAAAAAAAGTTACATAAATTTTTTAATCAATTATTAGCTTTACCACATACCCATTTTGGCACTTTCAAAAAGCTAAAATTGGCAGCTGTGCTCCCGTTTTCCTGAAAGAAATTTTTACCTGTGGGCCATGCTACAGGAAACGTCTCGGGAAAAAGGGGAAAAAAGGAAAGCTCAAGCTTTTTAAATCTACTACAGGGTTTTTAATTTTTTCAAGTTGGATTTTATGCTTTCAAAATTTAAGGGCTCACTTCAAAAGAAAAAACAGAGTACCATTTTTTTTTCTTCCAAACATCATGTCTAACCTAAACCACCTGTAAACTAAACCAAAGAAATACTTATCAATTTTTTCAAAAGAATTTTTGGGGTAAAACCCAAAATGACAGACATGGGGCTTTTTCATGAAAAGGTTTGTGGGAAACTTTAGATAGATGAAAAAAGGCTCAGAGCATTATTAAATAAAAGCCACCCTTTTTTTTGAATTTGACAGGTTTAATGATTTCCCCTTTTTCCCCTCATTGTTGGGTTTTGGGTTTCTGACCCCCGGGAAACCACTCCTAACCCAAAATCATAGCTGACTTTTATGTTTCCACAGTCAACTCCCCTCGAAAACCCTCTATTGGGAAAAAGGAAAAAAACACCAGTGAAAAACACACAGAGAAATATATGGGGAATTTCCCCCTTTTTGGGTTTTTTAATTTGGGCCTTTTTGGTTAAATTACTAATGTGTTGATCTGTAAGTGAAAAACCATTTTTTGGAAAAAGAATCAGTAAACATATTTTATGAATGTTTTGGGGGGATTTTTTATGGGGGCAAATGGCAAAAGCTGAATTACTAAAGGGGTTTCCTTTTTTACAGGAGTAGAAAATGGGTTCCTTTTTAAAATGTACAAGGAAAACAAACAGGAATTTTTTAGAAAAAAAGTTTTTTTTAAAAAACTGACCGGGAAAAAATAATAAATATTTAAACTACCTTCTCACAATGGTTTTTGAAAAGGCTAAAAAGGGTTTTTTTTTGCTGCAAGTTTTCCCTTTTAAAAGGAATCTTTTTCTGGGTTTTTTCTTTTTTAAAAATTATAAGGGGGGTTTTTTCTTAAAATAAAAAGATAATTAAATTATATATGTAATTAAAATTTTTTGATTTGGGGAAAACATAAATACAAAGCACCACTCTTTGCTAAGCACACTCATCCCAGACTCCTCTGAACAAAAACGATAATTCAAAAATTTAAATGATAACTGGGATTTTAACCCTACAAAAAAAAGAACAAACCAAATCTTCAGTTGTGAAAGACAACTGGCAAATCTTTTCCAGATCTCCTGTTTCAAGTACATCAGGAGGCACTTGAAGAAAAAGTCCTGAACTTGAAAAGAAAAGGGGGATGTTTGGGGGCCAGCGAATGGGGCTACGACCAAAGCAAGCCTTTCCCATCAAAAAAGGGAAAGGCCCCCCCACTATCTTCCCCCCTGTGGGCTAAAGAGAAAAACTTTCACTTGGGAAACAATGATGTCCTACATGGCCCAGCATTTTCAATACAATTTCACTCTATCTTGGCACTGGGCTTGGGCTGTTGTAGGGGAGGGACAAGCCCAGAACATCTTCCATCCTTCCCCCCTTTTTTCCCCGTGCCACCACAGGGCCCTAACCACATCTCTCACCTTACTTCATTAGGTGTTTAATAACCAGGTCAAAGATTTTTTAAAAAACCTTTTGCTGAGGTGCCTAAAATGGTTATGTTGGTGCTTAATGTAAACTTATGGTGTGAAAACCCGAGGGATTTGGGGGCAATGCGAAATGGTTATTACCCTTTCCAAAAAACATAAAATAACCCGGGAGTAGGGGTTGGATGAAAAGGGTTTAAAAGGGGTTTTAAAATGCTAATTTTAAAAGTTGTAAAAGAAAAACTATATGGAAAAATAGACCCCCTATTCTCTGAATTCGGCTACCAGCTGGATTTTTTTGGGACATATTAGAAACCCGACAATGAAATCTCCCCTAACGTGTGGGGTTTTTCTGAACTTTCTTCTTCCCCCCGTATGTAAGCTCTATGAAGTGCTTATGGGTCCCGGCTTTATTTCAAGGGACAAAACCCCAGCATCCAGTGCAATACTTGGCCATAGTAAAAAACTGGTAAAATTTTTGAAAAAGGGGGTATTAGTAATTTATTTACTAAATTTTCAAAATTTTAATTTTTGCCTCACAGAGAATACATGTTCAATCAAAAACTGGTTTTAATAATTAAGAATACTAAGACAGTTTTTTGTAAAAATAATGTTTTTTAAAAAAATTTCTTTTTCCAAAAAAAAAGTTATCATCTATCTTACTTAACTGATGTTAACAAACAAAAAGTTTTGATTTTGGAGATATTTTTAAAAATTTTAAAAAATCTGCAAATTTTGTTTAAATTTTTAATCTGTGAAACTGGACCCGTTGAATTTAAATTAAAAGTAGAGAGGAGGGTATTGAGAAATAAAAGCAAAAACAAAATAACAATAACGAGACTATTATTTGTATTAAATCGGCTAAAGAAAACAAATAAAATTTTACAAACATTAATGGGCTTGTGGAGAATAAATGTTTTGCATTTTTGACAAGTTGGCCTTCCCCTCTGTTTCCCGGAAAAGGGGAGAAATAAAAATTAAGACAAAAGGCAGGGGGAAAGTCCTTTTCTGCTTCTTTACAATCAGTTAAAAAGCAAGTTATAACTTTAAAAAGGGATAAAAACAGATTGATGTTTGTTTTGCATATTTTAGCTTAAAAACTTAAAAAATGGCCTTTTTTAATATTCCCCGAAAATTGGGGTTTAAAAGAAAGGGTTGAGGGAAAGAAATCAGCCTATAAAAAATATAAAATTTTTAAAAGAATAAATTCAGTGAATAAAAAGATGAATTTGGGCCCCCCTTTTATAATTAATTTTAAAAAACCTTAAAAAAAAGGAAAATCATGAAAGTTTTGAGATAAGAAAATGTAAATTTCCCCGGGGTTCCCCCCGGGGGCTCAGATGGTAAAGCCCTGTCTGTAATGCGGAGGGCCCCGGGTTTGATCCCCCGGGTCCCGGGGAAAATCCCCGAGAAGGAAAAGGGAACCCACTCCAGTACTCTTTCCCGGAAAATCCCCTGGGCAGAGGGGGCCTGGGAGTCTTTCAGTACCAAATAGAAGGGCCTTTAGGGGCTCAAATAAATTGGGCTTTTTCATTAGTCCACCATGCTTTAATTAAAAACCCCAAAGGGTGTGGGGATCACCACCGACATTTTCCCCAAATGCTTTGAAACCCCAAAACATTGTTTTAAAACAACTCAAAAAAAAAAAACATAAAACTTCAAATACATAAAAGTCAGAATAAGGGACGGAATAAAAAACATGTCCATTTGTAACCGAAATTCTTTAAAGGCCCTTAAAACTAATTTAAAATTTCCTCACACATAATGGGAAAAATGGGACATAATGCAGGTAACCTGGATCTATTTCAGGATTTTCAAAATCACGCAACACCTCAGGTCCTTTCTCTACCTGGGTGAAAAGGTTTTGATCAGTGGAAAATTTTTTAAAGCCCCTTCCCACTTTAGCCCCGTAAAAGACTCTTCGTTCACAAAAAAGGCCCAAACTGCAAAACAGGGGTTTTGTAAAAAGACAGCAAAAACATATGGGTTTTTAATCAGGGGTTTTTGGGTTTTTTTCATTTAAAACCAAAAAACCCGGCAAGTGAAAATGATGGGAAACACTTAGTCATTCGTTTTCCAAATCTTTCAAAAACCCTGGATTTAGCCTAAAACCCGGCTCCCCGACGCGGGGTTTTCCCCAAGAATACTGGATTGGTTGCCCTTTCCTTCTCCGGAGATCTTCCCAAAACCCCGGGGTTGAACCCCGGGGCTCCCCCCAAGGCAGGGAGACGCTTTACCAAAACGAGCCACTGGGGAAGCTCCAGGTTAAAAACCCGGGTTCAAATTGGTTTTTTTTGACGGTTTGGGGGAAAAAAATCTTTCCAATCACAGTCCATAAGAAATTTTAACAGCTAAAAGTTTTCAACACTAGAGTTTTCCTACCCTTTTTAAAAAATTTACAAGGGAAAGTGACTTTCTTTTATAATTAGTAAATGATAATCTCACAGCCTCCAGAAAAAAAACCCAAAACCCCAGAAAGCTAACAAAATTATCACATGGAAACACAGCCTTGTTTAAAATCATGAAGCTAGGGGCCAAGTTGTGCAGGGCCCCCCAAAAGGGGCCGGGCATGGTTTGGGGAGTTCGAAAACATGGGCTAATTGAGATGGGAATTTGGGGAAATCAACCAAAATAAATATGAAAAGGGAAAAAGAAAGAAAAATGGAAGATGACCTCCAGGTTGGTAGGTATCCCCAAAACGCTACTGGGGAAAAGCAAGAAATACTTTAAAGGGTGAATGAAGAGGGTGAGCCCAAAACAAAAAAAATGCCACTTGGGGGAATATCGGTGGTGAAAGCAGGGTCCCCAAAATTTAAAGAACAATATTCATAGGGAAACCCGGAAATTTAAAGGGCCATGAATCAAGGGAAATTTGGGAAATGGCAAAAAGAAATGGGAAAAGGGGAACACGGCATTTTTGGAACATTTAACTAAAAATGGACAGGAAAAGGAAATTTTTTTTTCAGATTACTAAAATTGGCAAGAATCCCCTTAGAAGTAAAAAGGATAGAGAAATAAAAACCGGTTTTTATGGGAATTTGGAAAAAATCAATTTGGGCCCAAAAAGGCTTATACAAACCCCAAACAATTTTATAGAATTTAATGCAATCCCAACACATAGACACTAACCAATGTAATTTCTTTCTCAGAAGAACTAGAACATAATAATATTCACACATTGACGAGAGAAATAAGCAAAAAACCTCGATAGCCAAAGTAATCCTAGAGCAAGAAGAATGGTGGAACTTGTATAGGAATCAACCTGCCTGACTGCTTCAGACTTATACTAACAAGCCACAGACCAGTCAAAGACAGTATAGGAATTTGGCACAAAAGACAGAAATGCATAGATCAATGGACCAGCAGAAGTAGAAAGCCCATGAGATAAATCCTCACGAACCTAGGCGCGCATCTTATCTATTCGACAAAGGAGGCAGGGATATACAATGTACGAACAAATAGACCAGCCGCATTAACAAGTTGAGCTGGATAACTTGACAACCACTTTGTAAAAGAATGAGAATAGAACTCTTTCTAAACGACCATAGCACATCAAAATAGACTCTCAAAATGGACACTTAAAATTCATAAAATGTAAGAACGAAAAACATAATAAGCTTGCTCCTAGAGGAGAACATAATGCAGAAAAAGCACCCCTACATAAATCACAGGCATATCCTCGTAATTACGCCACCTTCCCAAAATTATGGATAATAAAAGCAAAAGATAAGCCCAATGGAGGACCTATATGAAAACTATAAAAGCTTGTTGGCAAAACAAAGGAAACTACAAGCAAGGTGAAATATACAGCTCTGCAAGATAGGAGAAAATAATAGCAAACAATGCAGCGCAGACAAACAGAAATATCTCTAAAAATATACAATGCAACTCCTGGCAGCTCAATTCCAAAAAATAATGACCCAATCAAAAAATGGGCCAAAAACACAAACAGACATTTCTCCAAAGAGAGACATACAGATGGCTAACAATCACATGAAAAGATCTCAACATCACTCATTCTCCACAGGAAATGCCAACTCTATAACCACAATGAGCTATCTACATTACAAACGCCAGTCATGATGGCTGCTTATCCAAACAGTTCTACAGAAGCAAGTAAAAAGTCTGGAGACGAGGGTGTGGAGAAAAGGGAACCACAATCCTTACACGTTTTGGGGGGGAAAACAACTATTTAAAACCCCCTAAAAAAAACAGTGTGGAGATTTCTTTAAAAAAATGGGAAAAAGATTTTCCATATGACCCAACAATACCCCTTTTACATACACATTTAGGAAACCCGATCTGAAAGAGACATGTTTCACCCCAAAGTTCATCGCAGCATTTTTTATAATACCAGGACAAAGGGAAACAAAACCCAGTGCCCCCTCACAACCAAGGATGAGAAGCTGTGGGACATAACACCATGGAAAATTTCTCAGCCATTTAAAAAAAATTTAAAATTTAACAGTTCTAATGAATGGATGAAACGGGGCCCCCTTCAAAAGAGCAAAGTAAGCCCAAAAAATAAAGAAACCCTTAAAAGTATACTAACACATTTAAAAATAAGGAAAATTTTGAAAGATGGGAAAAGATAACCCAATTAAAAAAAAAAAGAACTTTAATGTATAAAACAGACTTGTGGACTCCCGTGGGAGAAAAGGGGAGGGTGGATTTTTCAAGAGAACCACACATCGAAACATTATATCGTAGGGTGATCTCACTACTATCACCTAAGCCCCGTATATTATGACCCAGCTGGGAAGCATCTGAGACAAGTGCTCGGAAATTAGCCCTGGAGCACTGGGAAAGACCCAGAGAGGTTATTGGGGATAGAGAGGGAGAGTGTGAGGGGATAGTTACTGATATGGGAATACATAGGAGAAAACATCGATGCCTATTTCATGTTCAATGTATATAGCAAATAACCACTGCAGATGTATGTAAAGTAATATAGACTCCAATCTAATAAAAATAGTAATGGAAAAAAATTAAATGCAAGTCTAGATGTATGTCAGCCCTCATATTACTTCAATAAGAATGTGAAATAACAGTACTCCGGACGGGTGCTATATTCAAAAAGGACAGCGCGATGATACGCAGTTTTCATTTCCATGGAAGCACTCTTGTCAACATCACCGTTCATCCAAGTTCTAATGACCCCAACCACAAATGTCAAAGAAAGTTGAAGTTGTAGTGTTTAGCCTATGAAGACCAAAAAGAACGACCTTCTGAAGCAACTAAACACAAAAGAGAAAACCAAAAAAAAAGATGTCCTATTTCATCAGTAGGAGTGGAATGTCACAAAGGGATAGAGAAGCCAAGAAAGATACCTAGAGTATCAGGAAATTTGGTGCCTTGGGGTAGTAACTAAATGAGCACAGGTGCAAAACGCTAGCAAGTTTGCTCCAAAAGAACTCAACTGGTCCTAGGATAAGCAAATACCCGTCTTCCAACAACACAAAGAGATCGACTCCATCAGATGCATGGACATCTCCAGGATAGTCACATAACCACACAATCAAACTGATTAGTATTTTGTTATAAGCCAAAGGATGGAGAAGCTCTATATAGCCGAGGTAAACGAAGGTGCCCTGGAGCTGACTTAGTTGGCATCACAGCACTCCAAGTCTCGCTTTATAGGCATTAGTTCAGGGCTTAAACTGAAAGAAAGTAGGCGATACCATAAAGCAGTACACAGTTCTGGAGGATCTTAAGTCAGAGATTCCCTTATGAATAAACAGATTGAATGGATCCGAAGAGGAGTCATGCTTAGAACAGGGAGACCGAGTGGCCTGATGTAACTATGATGGAAGTGTGTAACACATTGTACAGGAAGTGTCAGGGATCAATAACCATCCCCAGAAATAGAAATCCCAAAATGCGAAGATTGTTGATCCTGAGCAGAAATGCCTTAACTACTACTGAAAAGAAGAGAGAAGCGTCTAGGAGCAAAGAGAGAAAGATGGAAAGATATAGACTCCATTAAGAATTGTAGAGTTCTAAGTATACAGCGGCGAGAGAAGATAGCCTCTGTCAGGTGAGCCAGGCAAGAGAATCAGAGGTATAATGCAAGAATGGTGATGACGTAGATCTCTGTCAAGGAGAGAACAATGAAAGCAATCATGCAAAGATGGCCGACAATAAAGTACAGAACGAGGGTGTAAATCCATTTACAGAAGCATAAGATAGCATGAATGATAGTGTGCCTAGATTACGTCAGAAGTTACTATCAGTCGAATAAATGCTTCATTAACCAGATTTCACCCATGAGGTGTATACGTCACCTAGATACTCCAGAACATTCCTGGATTGTGCAAGTTCCAGAGTCTCCATAGGAAAGAATTACTTTAACAGGAGCGTGCAACTAGAGGTGGCCTCAATTCCAGCCTGATCCGCACTGGAAGATCCTTAATAAGAGCGGTGCCAGTTGATGTGGCTTGCACATGCATATGTTCAGCAAATGTCGCGAAACTCAGAAAGTGCAGTGGCCAATAGGAGTCGTAAGGTCAGGTTTATCCTGCCCGACCCAAATTAGGCAGCACCAAAGAAAGTTCAAGACTACCACAGGATCAGTTGGCACTGCATTTCCACATGCTAGCAGAGTAATAGTCTCAAAATTCCTTCAAGCTAGGCTTCCAACAAGCTATAATTAACTGTGCAACTTCCAGATGTTCACACCTAGATGTAGAAAAGGCAGATAGTTCCAGAGAGAGCTAATCTTGTTGGAATCAAAGATAAAAGGCAAAGAGAATTCCAGAAAACATCAACATGGCTCGTGCTTTAACTGGACTAGGCCTAATTCCTTGAACTGTTGATTCTACAACAAACTGTAGAAAATTTCGTACAAAGACAGAGGTAGATGACATTACCACCGCATAGCCTAAGCCTCTTGAATACCTGTATAGTAGGGGACAAGTAAAAAGCTTATAGTTATGATCGGTGACAAGAACAATACTGTTCAAATGTTGCGTAATATACATTGAAGGCGCGAGATACTTTGTGCAGCATAGTTGATAAGTAGCAATTCTATAGTCTTACAGAATATGCATGGCTGAAAGGAAATTTAAATCATTAGATGTTTGGCTTGACAATAATCTTTAGATATAAGTCTAGCGTAATACATTTACTGAAGATATGTTTTTTTAGGGAAAAGTTAGGTGTTGATGCGATGGTTGAGATAGATCAGAATGATAATTAGACCTCATTGTACTTTGTACAGAAATTAGTTTACACAGATCAGTTCTAGTAATTAGATTTTATCAAAGAATTATGAACATAAACCACGATAAACCTGTATGTGTGGCATCACACTTTCGATATTTGAGGTCCACTGCCTAAGGAGTGGTAAAATTCAGGAGGAACCAAAAAAAAATATAGCGAAAATTGTTTAGATTTATGTTAAAGCTTTTGAGGAGAGGTATAAGTTATTGAGTGCGAGCGCTTTCTTCTATTAAAACTCTAGAGACATATTAGTACGTGCAGAAAATGTAAATACCTCTCCTACCAGTTCACTGGAGAAAAAGTAGGTCCCGAGCATTGTACCCGTTCGACTTGATATACATTAGAAATGAAAATATAGAAACACCCGTAACTCCTAAGTTATTGGTAGAGTACTATTGGTGTTGATGAAGCTTTGCATGTTTTAATTGACAGTTTTAGAGCTGTTAAACGAATAGTTTAATTACAAAATTATGTTAGTAGGACTCATTCTGATCAGTGGCCTAATAAGGTGTATCTATTCAGAGTAAATCTTTGGACTTTGTCAACTTAGATTTGGGTACAATGCTCTATTCAAGTGTTATAATATATATCTTATATATGCTGTAGTATGCTTGATAAAGCTATATTATTGAATTGTCAATTCTTTCTTACCGCTATCTGAGTAACGGATATAATGGTTATTATTATACCTTTCTCCTGGCCTATCGTTGACCTCTGTGTTGGCCTTTCCTCACGTACAATCGGCATTATCAAGCCCCAGTAGGGTCTTCACGTGAAACAGCGGATCTGAGGCTATAAGTCTTTTCATAAAACCGCAGATAGGTAGTCGAATACCTGCCATGTATGCGCTCTCTATTGTTCTTGTAAACTTGAACAAAAGTGATATGCCAAGCATCAGACGGAGGGCCTCAGTTTATAATCTGTTAAGGAGACGCTGTGCTTAAGTTAAACTGGAATATGACTATAAAAGAGCCTCAGACAACCGAACACTTCCTGGACACAAGAGTGAGCTGTAGTGTGAAAGAAGATAGTAGTATAATAACTGACTGAGGTGCTAAAATACCTTGCTGAAGTTGTTGTATTTAGTCACTAAGTCACGTCCAACTCTTTTGCGACTTCATGGACTATAGCTCTGCCTGGGCCTCGCCTTGTCCATGGGATTTCCCTGACAAGAATAATGGTGTGGGTTGCCATTTCCTTTCTGCAATGGAATCTTCCCATGGACCCAGGGTCGACATCCATCATCTCATGCTTGACAGGTGGATTCTTTACCACTGAGCACACCGTGGGAAGCCCCTGAAATATCTCACCTTTGCAAACTTTACAAACAAATCTACATGACCTGTGGTCCAAGGTACTAGGGTACTCCCAAGATGCCTTGGAAAGTGCCTGACGCTGCAAAACTGGGGAGTGGACTTGAGGGTCACTATAACAAACTTGTTTTGACTCAACTCATCCACGCTGATAATGGAACACACTGCACAATAGAAATAAAAGCTTTTTGGCGTATGCACAGGCCAAGAGCCAGAAGTTAGATAGGGACCTCAACCCACTAATACTAACCTGACGAATCACATATCTTTACTGCAGTCACCTTCTAGTTTACTCACGAAAGAAGATTCCACATATCCTAGAGGTATTGCTGTCCAAAGATAGTGCTTATCCACATACATGCCAGTGTAGATCTGTGATCACACGCACAGCATCAGCCTTCTGCGGAGAGAAACATATTTGTAGTAGAATTTCACAAAAAAAAATGCCCTTAGGATGACATCGCGCATGTCTGGTGTTGTTTAGTTGCTGACGCAAGTTGTAGTGAGTAAGTGTTAGTTTTGCTCAGTCGTGTTATGACCTTTGTGGCCCATGGACTGTATAGCCTGCCAGGTTCTCTGTTCGTGGGATACCTCCAGGCAAGAATACTGGTAGTGGGTTGCCATTCCCTTCTCAGGTGGACCTTGCCCAACCCCAAGATTAAACCTGGGTTTAGTCCTTTTAGCTGGCGTGCAACTCATTTGGAGCATGGACTGTTGCAACCAAAGTTCCTCTATGAGATTTCCCAGGCAAGAATACTGGAGTGGGTTGCCTTTTTACATCTCCCACAGGGGATGTTCCCTAACCCAGGGATTGATTCTGCATCTCCTGCGTTGGCAGGCGGAACTCACGTCTACCACTGAGCTACCAGGGAAGTTCCTACAGTATTCCATGATAGTTGTTATCTGAGCAGAAGAATCTTGAGTAGTTTTATTATCCAGCTCTTTGTAAAAATCTTGGTTGTGTACATATCCATTTTTTAACCATATAATAATATATCCTCATATCAGGTTATTCTGTGCTATACCAGTATTTATCATCATTAGTAAATAACACTTCATGTGTCCTCTGACTATATGAACTGCTGAGCATTCTGTTTCTTTCTTGGTCTATAACAAAGATATATAAGGATCAATTATATAAAAAGAATTCTAATTATGTTTCCCACATCCAATGCCAGGCACAGAGATGGGTGTTTAAATATAATGCTAGTGCACCAACACCACTAAATGGATTTCTCCTCAGAGATTATGAGAACAGGGTTTTTTGTTTGATTTGCTAACTATGTGTCTGGACTCATTTGTCCATGTGTGATTTCCTCATTCAAGCTATGCTGGAGTGGGTTTTCTACTTCCTTTTTCCATGGTGAGGGGAAATGGTAGAAACTTACAAAGTGGAAAAAATTCTTGCATAGTGATTACACTATGAAAACCTGCGTGTCTCCATTTTTCCATTTCCATTTACATTCAAGTAGGTTTACATGGTTCAGGAGAGTGAAGGGGACAGAGACGTTATTGTAGATAGAAGGGATCCCTGTGGTTGTTTGCTTGGTGGCATACACCGCACAGAGCGACCTGACATCTAATAAGGGCGTAATAAAATATTAGATGAAAAACAACCTTTAGTTTTCAATCTTTACAGTGGAAAGGTCATTTATTAACATTTTTAATTTTTATATTGGTATGAATGCTGTCTGCCAAAGCAGAGAAGAAGGCAAGGAAGATTGTGGGTCTGATTGCCTGGTTTTATGGAACATACTCTGAGAAGAAAGGGAATGGCAAACTCCACTCCAGTAGTTATAATGCCTGCATATAATTTTTATTGAGAGAGAGGAGCCCTGGGCAGAGCTACATTCCCTGGGATCCCAAGGAGCCAGACATGACTGAGCACATACACTATATTTCAGATTAAACCATGTTGTTGTTTAGTTTCAGATGTATCTAACACGGTTAATCATTTATACATATACATCTATTCCTTTTCAAATGCATTATCCCTTTTAGGATTTTTTTTTGTTTAAATGCAGAATAATCATCTGAGTTCCCATGTGCCCCTACACAGTGGGTGTCCTTCTTGGTTATCTGTTTTAAATACGTAAGTAGTGTGTAACATGATCCAATTCCTGGCAGTACAAACACACAAGAAGGAGAGAGGAATGGATTTCAGTTCACTCTAGGATACTTCCTGTAATTTGAAACAATGTTCGATTTGGTATTGACACTTTTACAATTCCACCACGACTTTGCCAAAGTGAATCCCCATTTATCCTGAGTAACTGTAAGGAAAAAGTGAATTGACATATTTTGTGTTTTAGAATAAATATTAAGAAGATAGTCACATAGTAGTTAAACATTTGTAGGTATATATTTAGGTTAAACACTCATGAACTTGAACATCTTGCTACTCTATAATCAAATTGGGCATTGCCATGGAGAAGAAAATGTGGTCGGACACAGACATTTACAAGTCAAGGACAGCCTTGGATTCTCTGTTATCAGTGGAACTCCCCCTTAATTTTTCCCAAAAAGCTGATTAACCTCTACTTGTGAATTCTATCTTGCTTATTTATTTCCTTTCCTCTTGTATTAATAAAAACTATACCTGGATAGCTTTTCCTGCTCCTGTGAATTTTCATTAACATGTCAATTTAGTTACCTGTTTTCCAGTAATTTTGTTCATGCAATGGTATGGCAAGAACCTTGAAACTCTTGGTGCAAAATAATTAAGATTTTTCTATAGATTGCTTTGCCTTTACTTTCCCCCTCTCATTTCTGGCATAAATTAGCCTTCCTTTAAATGCCTGCTGCTTTACTAAGTCACTTCAGTACGTGTCCGACCCTTGCGGGCAGGCCCCATGATGGCGAAGGCCCACCAGGCTCTTCTTCTAATCCCTGGGATTCTAAATAGGCAAGAACACTGGAGTGGGGTTGCCATTTCCCTTCTCCTTCTTTATGCCTAGTGACATCTGCATAGATAAGAATTTATTAAGGTACACTTTAAGGTGTGACAGACCAGATGGTAAAGAATGCCTCTCTACAATGTGTGACACCTGGGGTTGATAAGGATCCTGGGTTGTAGAATGGATCCCCCTGGGAGGAGGGCATGGCAAACCCACTCCAGTATTCCTTTCCTTGCCAGGAGAATCCCCAGACAAGAGAGTTTTGTGGGCACAGCCTATAGGGTTGCAAAGAGTCAGAACCATGACTGGGAGTGACAGCACATAGCACACCACATCTTAGGCATTATGTTATAACATTTTATGCATATATCTCACTAATCATAGTGGTAGGAGAGGGATGGGTGGTTAATAACAGAGATTCTTATGTCTGGGTAACTAATGTTCAGATTCCAGTTCCACCACTGACTGTCAACGTGATCTTGGGTGAATCATTTAATTTATTTCTACCATATATTACTTTAAGTATAAATCATGAGGATTCTATCTACTGTTTTTCAGGTTCTTATAAAAATTGTTAATTCATGTAAATATTACTTTAGAACATTGTCGTTAGCACATAGTAAGGGTTATTATAAATGATATGTGTTTATTACTGCATATTATCCTGACAGTATGCAAGCAGTGTTGAGATATTTTTTTCTTATATTCTAGTTGAGGAAACTGAAGCCCAAGGGGTTAAGTGACTTGCCTAAGATCATATTTTAGCAAGTGATACATCAGGGGACTCAGCCTGGATTTAATTTCAAAATTTCTTTCTTTTTTTTTCTTTCTGTTTTGTGTGTGTGTGTGTGTGTGTGTGTGTGTGCATGTTCATGTTGCTAAGTTGTGTCTGACTCCTTGCGACCCCCCATAGACTGTAGCCCACCAGGCTCCTCTATCCATGGCTTTTCCTGGCAAGAATACTGGAGTGGGTTGCAATTTCCTCCTTCAGGAGATCTTTCCAACCCAGGGATGGAATGCATATCTCCTGTGTCTCCTACATTGCAGGCAAATATAACTCGGTGCTACCTCCCCCTGTATTTATCTTTCTGAGGAGGATAAGAAATTGGCAATATGATATTTGTATATTACTATGTACCATATACATTTATATGCAGCTCTAAGAAAAGAGGGTGATTTTAGTATGCAGGTATGGAACCCCATTCCAATACTTTAGAATCACATCTCATACACAAAGCAAAACAAAAAGACCTCACGTTTCATATGAAGCTGACATTCATCATAAATTTTTGGGGTCACCGTGGCTTTTTCATGTTTTCTGACTAATCTTATCCTAGGATGATTCTGACAAGCTCAAGATTACCCATTATATTTTGGTTGTGCTCTTACGACTCTCACCCACTAGGTCGTTTTCCAACACCTAATTCCATCTAATCAACCATGATCGTCTTTAAAAATGGCATGGCACTTTACAATTTGAAATGCACAAGGACCCCAGTTCACGAAGCAATTATGAATATTAAGTGCACTACTCAATAATGAATGAGAAGAGCAACTTGAAAACTTAAAAAAATCGGATCATGGCATTTGTAAGCTCCCTGCCTTATGGCTCTCTGCGATATTTCTCCAAGGGTATTCATAAATCTTTTAATTAGATATGAGTTTGAACTTCTATAAGAGCACCTTCACGTATCAATCAAATCATCCAAATTGGATTTTCAGAAAATTGAGGTATTGTTAAAAAAAAAAAAACCCTTGCCGGGTTGCTCATTGCCGGGGAGCCTGAGCAGTGTAGACATAGGTGGGAAAGCACAGACACCCGTGAGCGGGGCAAACCCATGTGTGACGGAACCACCCCCGACATCCGGAACACGGTGAGCCGCTATCCACACAGAGCGGTTTTTTGTGTCTTAGACAGTCTGTCAGGCTTGCCCCGCTCAATCCAGCGCCTGCCTCCCTCCCCTCCCCGTAGCAGGACTGAACTGAACTAGAGAACCTAAATAAGAGATCACCTACCGCAACCGCCTGTGTCAGGGCGAAATAAGGATTAGACACCGAAGAGACGGCAAACAGAAGCCAAAAAAACAAAGGGAACCGCTTCAGAAAGGACCAGTGCAAACAGATTAAAATCCCTGAAGGTAACACGACTCCACTGCACGGAACCGGAAGGGGGCCCCTATACGATATCAAGAGATAGGGTAAGTAGAGCTGGAAAGAGGGAGCTATCTGAAATTCGACACTGAACTGAACCTACACTGACTGCGGAACAACTCCAGAGAAATTCCCTAGATAAATTATGTATATTTTTTTTAATTAAAAAAAAATTGTTTTTTCTTTCTTTTTTAAAGTGTTTCTCTCTTATTCTTTGGTCTTTTTT
>JAJLRB010000014.1:0-49291 GCA_020976825.1 Odocoileus hemionus
AGTGTGAAGTCATACAAAGAGTTGGTGTGACATTGTCAATAGTGGGTGTGATGACTCAGATTACTGGCTGTGATGTCACATGTATAGTGCATATGTTGCCCTGCATACGGGATGAGGTTTCATAAATAGAGGTTGTGCTCTCATAAGTACAGTAGTGTGAGGAAAAAAGCAGTGTATGTGATGTTATTACAGTGCATATGATGTCACACATATAGTGGGTGTGATGTCATACAAAAGTGGATGTGATATCACCGTAGAGTTTGTGATGACAAAGATACACTAGGTGCGATGTCTGATAGAGTGAGTATGATGTCATGCCTGAAGTGGATGTGACAACATAAAATATGTGGTTTGCTGTGACAGAGCGGATGTGATGTCATCTATAGTGCAAATGATGTCATATATATGCCGAGTGTGGTGTCATCTACACCGAGGTTTGTGATATCATACATAGTGGGTGTCATGTCACAAATATAGTGGATAAGAGGTCACACGTATACTGGATGTGATATCATACATATATTGGCTGAGATACCATCGATTGGGTGGGTGTGATGACACAGATACAGTGGACGTGAGGTTAGATATAGTGGAGTGATGTCATATATAGTGGACGCGATGTCATAAAGTGGTGTGATGTCATAAATAATGGATGTGATGTCATATGTATCACATATGATTTCATATATTTAGTGGAGATGATGTCATACACAAACTGGGTTTGATGAAATTGATACATTCAATGTGATGACAGAGATACAGTGGGTGTGATATCAGACATAGTGGCTGTGAAGCACGCAATGGCTGTATTGTCATAACACTGTGCTTGATGCCATATAAAGTAGATATGTCATAAACGTAGTGTGTGTGGTGTCATCGAAACAGTCATTGTGAGAAGTCACACATAGAGTGAATGTGCTGTCACACACAGTAGAAGACATGTCATATGTAGAGTGTGTGATGTCATGAGTAGAGTGCATGTGATGTCATAAATACCAAGGAATGTTGTCATAAAGTGTGGATATGATGTCATGTATAGTGCATAGGATGGCATACATATGCCACCTGTGATGTCTTACCTAGTTGGTGTGATGTCTTCGACAGAGTGGGTGTGATGACATATACAGTGGGTGTGGTGGCAGAGAGAATGCGTTTCAAGTCAGATACAGAACTTGTGTTGTCATGTACACAGTGTGGGTGAGATCATATATAGTGGATAAGATGGCATAAACATAGTGGTTGCCATCGCTTACAAACACTGATATGATGTTATCAAGAGTGCATGTAATATCATATAGAGTGCCTATTGTGTCCTACATGCTGTGGGTTTGATTTCATACATACATCATGTTTCATACCGTCAATCAAGTTGGTGTGATTACACAGATACAGTAGGTGTGATGTCGGAAACAGTGGTTGTGTTGTCATTCATACACCATGTGAAATGTCATATACACTGAGTATGATGTCATAAACATAGTAGGTGTGTTGTTATAGATACAGTGGCTGTGATGTCACAAGTATAGTGTATGTGATGTCATATACAGTGCGTGTGATTTCATGAATAGAGTGGTCGTGATGTCATGAATACCGTCTCGTGATGCAATAAACCGGTGGTTTTAGTGTCATAAAGTGAGGGTGTGATGTTGTGTATAGTGCATAGGATATGCCTATATGTATATGGCGAGTGTGATGTAATACAACGAGTGGGTGTGATGTTGTCAATACAGTCGTTGTGATGACACAGATTAGTGTTTGCGATGTCACATGTGTAGTGTATATGTTGCCCTATATACTGGATGTAGTTTCATATACAGAGGTTGTGATGTCATAAGTGCTGTAGTCTGAAGACTCAAGGTGAGGATGTGATGTTATATATAGTGCATAGGATGTCACGCATATTGTTGGTTAGATGGCATACAAAATGGGTGTGATATCAGTGAAGAAATTGTCATGACAAAGATACAGTGGGTGTGATGTCATGCCTGAAGTGGATGTGATGTCAAAAATACTGTGGTTTGCAGTAATAGATTATATGTGACGTCTTCTGTAGTGCAAATGAGTTCACACATATGCCTAGTGTGATCTCATCAACACACAGTGTTGTGATGTCATACATAGTGTGGATCATGAAATAAATATAGTGGATATGATGTCACATGTATACTGGATGAGATATTATACATATATTGGTCGTGATACCATCGATAGGGTGAGTGTGATGACACATATACCGTGGATGTGAGGTCAGATAGAGTGGACGTGATGTCATAAATACAGTCGTGTGACGGCATAAAGAGTGGATGTGATGTCATATGCAGTGCTTATGATGTCACACATATAGTGGCTGTGATGACATACGTACACTGGTTTTGATAAAGTAGATATATTGGGTGTGATGACACACATAGAGTGGCTGTGATATCATAGGTGTAGGGGATGAGATGTCATTCACCTTGGATGTTATGTCATATATGGGAGATCTGATGTCATGAATGCAGTGGTGTTAATGTCATAAATACTGAGCATTGATGTCATAAATTGTGAATGTGATTTCTTGTAGAATGTGTATGGTGTCATAAGTATGCCAAGTGTGATGACTTCCATACTTGTTGTGATGTCTTCGATACAGCGGGTGTGACGACACTGATACAGTGGGTGTGATGTCAAATATAGTGGGTGTGATGTCAGGAATAGCCGTTGTCTTGTCATGAAAGCAGTGTGTGTGATATCATATATATTGGATCTGATGTCATAAATATACTGGATGTGATGTCATACATATAGGGGTCTGATGTCATAGAGTTCATGCCATCTCATGCATACTGAATATGATGTCATATATATAGTGTGTGTGATGTGATCCAGAGAGTGGATATGGTGTAATTGATACACTGGGTTTGATGACCCAGATACATTGGATGCAGTGTCAGATATAGTGGGTGAGATGGCAGATATAACATCGTGTTGTCTTGTGGGTGATGGCATATATAGTGTGTGTGATATCATGAATTCAGTGGATGTAATATGATGACTACAATGGCGTGAAATCATAAAGAGTCGATGTGACGTTATGTATAGTGCATAAGATTCCATACATAAACTGAGTGTGATGTCATATACACAGTTGTCCAGAGATCATCAATAGAGTGGTTGTGATGACACAGGTACAGTGGATGCAATGTCAGATAGTGGGGTGTGATATCATGAGTACCGTGCATTTGCTGTCAAAAGAAATGTGGTGTGACCTCATAAAATGTGGATGTGATGCCTTATATAGTTTATATGATGTTAAACATATGGTTGGTGTGATGTCATACATACCAAGGTTGTTATATGATGGAAAGAGTGTGTGTGAGACACAGATACAGTTTCTTCGATGCTAAAAATAGAATGAATATGATGTTTTATACAATGGATATGATGTCGTCATACATAGTCAATGAGATCTCATAAATACAGATGGTATGATATCATCAACAGTGGATGTGATGACACAGACACCGTGGATACGATGTCAAATATACTGTCTGTGATGTCTTAAAAACGGTGGTTTGATGTCATAATGTGAGGATGTGATTTCTTCTATAGTGCAATAGGTGCTATACATATGCCAAGTGTGAAGTCATACAAAGAGTTGGTGTGACATTGTCAATAGTGGGTGTGATGACTCAGATTACTGGCTGTGATGTCACATGTATAGTGCATATGTTGCCCTGCATACGGGATGAGGTTTCATAAATAGAGGTTGTGCTCTCATAAGTACAGTAGTGTGAGGAAAAAAGCAGTGTATGTGATGTTATTACAGTGCATATGATGTCACACATATAGTGGGTGTGATGTCATACAAAAGTGGATGTGATATCACCGTAGAGTTTGTGATGACAAAGATACACTAGGTGCGATGTCTGATAGAGTGAGTATGATGTCATGCCTGAAGTGGATGTGACAACATAAAATATGTGGTTTGCTGTGACAGAGCGGATGTGATGTCATCTATAGTGCAAATGATGTCATATATATGCCGAGTGTGGTGTCATCTACACCGAGGTTTGTGATATCATACATAGTGGGTGTCATGTCACAAATATAGTGGATAAGAGGTCACACGTATACTGGATGTGATATCATACATATATTGGCTGAGATACCATCGATTGGGTGGGTGTGATGACACAGATACAGTGGACGTGAGGTTAGATATAGTGGAGTGATGTCATATATAGTGGACGCGATGTCATAAAGTGGTGTGATGTCATAAATAATGGATGTGATGTCATATGTATCACATATGATTTCATATATTTAGTGGAGATGATGTCATACACAAACTGGGTTTGATGAAATTGATACATTCAATGTGATGACAGAGATACAGTGGGTGTGATATCAGACATAGTGGCTGTGAAGCACGCAATGGCTGTATTGTCATAACACTGTGCTTGATGCCATATAAAGTAGATATGTCATAAACGTAGTGTGTGTGGTGTCATCGAAACAGTCATTGTGAGAAGTCACACATAGAGTGAATGTGCTGTCACACACAGTAGAAGACATGTCATATGTAGAGTGTGTGATGTCATGAGTAGAGTGCATGTGATGTCATAAATACCAAGGAATGTTGTCATAAAGTGTGGATATGATGTCATGTATAGTGCATAGGATGGCATACATATGCCACCTGTGATGTCTTACCTAGTTGGTGTGATGTCTTCGACAGAGTGGGTGTGATGACATATACAGTGGGTGTGGTGGCAGAGAGAATGCGTTTCAAGTCAGATACAGAACTTGTGTTGTCATGTACACAGTGTGGGTGAGATCATATATAGTGGATAAGATGGCATAAACATAGTGGTTGCCATCGCTTACAAACACTGATATGATGTTATCAAGAGTGCATGTAATATCATATAGAGTGCCTATTGTGTCCTACATGCTGTGGGTTTGATTTCATACATACATCATGTTTCATACCGTCAATCAAGTTGGTGTGATTACACAGATACATACAGTAGGTGTGATGTCGGAAACAGTGGTTGTGTTGTCATTCATACACCATGTGAAATGTCATATACACTGAGTATGATGTCATAAACATAGTAGGTGTGTTGTTATAGATACAGTGGCTGTGATGTCACAAGTATAGTGTATGTGATGTCATATACAGTGCGTGTGATTTCATGAATAGAGTGGTCGTGATGTCATGAATACCGTCTCGTGATGCAATAAACCGGTGGTTTTAGTGTCATAAAGTGAGGGTGTGATGTTGTGTATAGTGCATAGGATATGCACTATATGTATATGGCGAGTGTGATGTAATACAACGAGTGGGTGTGATGTTGTCAATACAGTCGTTGTGATGACACAGATTAGTGTTTGCGATGTCACATGTGTAGTGTATATGTTGCCCTATATACTGGATGTAGTTTCATATACAGAGGTTGTGATGTCATAAGTGCTGTAGTCTGAAGACTCAAGGTGAGGATGTGATGTTATATATAGTGCATAGGATGTCACGCATATTGTTGGTTAGATGGCATACAAAATGGGTGTGATATCAGTGAAGAAATTGTCATGACAAAGATACAGTGGGTGTGATGTCATGCCTGAAGTGGATGTGATGTCAAAAATACTGTGGTTTGCAGTAATAGATTATATGTGACGTCTTCTGTAGTGCAAATGAGTTCACACATATGCCTAGTGTGATCTCATCAACACACAGTGTTGTGATGTCATACATAGTGTGGATCATGAAATAAATATAGTGGATATGATGTCACATGTATACTGGATGAGATATTATACATATATTGGTCGTGATACCATCGATAGGGTGAGTGTGATGACACATATACCGTGGATGTGAGGTCAGATAGAGTGGACGTGATGTCATAAATACAGTCGTGTGACGGCATAAAGAGTGGATGTGATGTCATATGCAGTGCTTATGATGTCACACATATAGTGGCTGTGATGACATACGTACACTGGTTTTGATAAAGTAGATATATTGGGTGTGATGACACACATAGAGTGGCTGTGATATCATAGGTGTAGGGGATGAGATGTCATTCACCTTGGATGTTATGTCATATATGGGAGATCTGATGTCATGAATGCAGTGGTGTTAATGTCATAAATACTGAGCATTGATGTCATAAATTGTGAATGTGATTTCTTGTAGAATGTGTATGGTGTCATAAGTATGCCAAGTGTGATGACTTCCATACTTGTTGTGATGTCTTCGATACAGCGGGTGTGACGACACTGATACAGTGGGTGTGATGTCAAATATAGTGGGTGTGATGTCAGGAATAGCCGTTGTCTTGTCATGAAAGCAGTGTGTGTGATATCATATATATTGGATCTGATGTCATAAATATACTGGATGTGATGTCATACATATAGGGGTCTGATGTCATAGAGTTCATGCCATCTCATGCATACTGAATATGATGTCATATATATAGTGTGTGTGATGTGATCCAGAGAGTGGATATGGTGTAATTGATACACTGGGTTTGATGACCCAGATACATTGGATGCAGTGTCAGATATAGTGGGTGAGATGGCAGATATAACATCGTGTTGTCTTGTGGGTGATGGCATATATAGTGTGTGTGATATCATGAATTCAGTGGATGTAATATGATGACTACAATGGCGTGAAATCATAAAGAGTCGATGTGACGTTATGTATAGTGCATAAGATTCCATACATAAACTGAGTGATGATGTCATATACACAGTTGTCCAGAGATCATCAATAGAGTGGTTGTGATGACACAGGTACAGTGGATGCAATGTCAGATAGTGGGTGTGATATCATGAGTACCGTGCATTTGCTGTCAAAAGAAATGTGGTGTGACCTCATAAAATGTGGATGTGATGCCTTATATAGTTTATATGATGTTAAACATATGGTTGGTGTGATGTCATACATACCAAGGTTGTTATATGATGGAAAGAGTGTGTGTGAGACACAGATACAGTTTCTTCGATCGATAAAAAAAATAGAATGAATATGATTTTTTTATACAATGGATATGATGTCGTCATACATAGTCAATGAGATCTCATAAATACAGATGGTATGATATCATCAACAGTGGATGTGATGACACAGACACCGTGGATACGATGTCAAATATACTGTCTGTGATGTCTTAAAAACGGTGGTTTGATGTCATAATGTGAGGATGTGATTTCTTCTATAGTGCAATAGGTGCTATACATATGCCAAGTGTGAAGTCATACAAAGAGTTGGTGTGACATTGTCAATAGTGGGTGTGATGACTCAGATTACTGGCTGTGATGTCACATGTATAGTGCATATGTTGCCCTGCATACGGGATGAGGTTTCATAAATAGAGGTTGTGCTCTCATAAGTACAGTAGTGTGAGGAAAAAAGCAGTGTATGTGATGTTATTACAGTGCATATGATGTCACACATATAGTGGGTGTGATGTCATACAAAAGTGGATGTGATATCACCGTAGATTTTTGTGATGACAAAGATACACTAGGTGCGATGTCTGATAGAGTGAGTATGATGTCATGCCTGAAGTGGATGTGACAACATAAAATATGTGGTTTGCTGTGACAGAGCGGATGTGATGTCATCTATAGTGCAAATGATGTCATATATATGCCGAGTGTGGTGTCATCTACACCGAGGTTTGTGATATCATACATAGTGGGTGTCATGTCACAAATATAGTGGATAAGAGGTCACACGTATACTGGATGTGATATCATACATATATTGGCTGAGATACCATCGATTGGGTGGGTGTGATGACACAGATACAGTGGACGTGAGGTTAGATATAGTGGAGTGATGTCATATATAGTGGACGCGATGTCATAAAGTGGTGTGATGTCATAAATAATGGATGTGATGTCATATGTATCACATATGATTTCATATATTTAGTGGAGATGATGTCATACACAAACTGGGTTTGATGAAATTGATACATTCAATGTGATGACAGAGATACAGTGGGGGTGTGATATCAGACATAGTGGCTGTGAAGCACGCAATGGCTGTATTGTCATAACACTGTGCTTGATGCCATATAAAGTAGATATGTCATAAACGTAGTGTGTGTGGTGTCATCGAAACAGTCATTGTGAGAAGTCACACATAGAGTGAATGTGCTGTCACACACAGTAGAAGACATGTCATATGTAGAGTGTGTGATGTCATGAGTAGAGTGCATGTGATGTCATAAATACCAAGGAATGTTGTCATAAAGTGTGGATATGATGTCATGTATAGTGCATAGGATGGCATACATATGCCACCTGTGATGTCTTACCTAGTTGGTGTGATGTCTTCGACAGAGTGGGTGTGATGACATATACAGTGGGTGTGGTGGCAGAGAGAATGCGTTTCAAGTCAGATACAGAACTTGTGTTGTCATGTACACAGTGTGGGTGAGATCATATATAGTGGATAAGATGGCATAAACATAGTGGTTGCCATCGCTTACAAACACTGATATGATGTTATCAAGAGTGCATGTAATATCATATAGAGTGCCTATTGTGTCCTACATGCTGTGGGTTTGATTTCATACATACATCATGTTTCATACCGTCAATCAAGTTGGTGTGATTACACAGATACAGTAGGTGTGATGTCGGAAACAGTGGTTGTGTTGTCATTCATACACCATGTGAAATGTCATATACACTGAGTATGATGTCATAAACATAGTAGGTGTGTTGTTATAGATACAGTGGCTGTGATGTCACAAGTATAGTGTATGTGATGTCATATACAGTGCGTGTGATTTCATGAATAGAGTGGTCGTGATGTCATGAATACCGTCTCGTGATGCAATAAACCGGTGGTTTTAGTGTCATAAAGTGAGGGTGTGATGTTGTGTATAGTGCATAGGATATGCACTATATGTATATGGCGAGTGTGATGTAATACAACGAGTGGGTGTGATGTTGTCAATACAGTCGTTGTGATGACACAGATTAGTGTTTGCGATGTCATGTGTGTAGTGTATATGTTGCCCTATATACTGGATGTAGTTTCATATACAGAGGTTGTGATGTCATAAGTGCTGTAGTCTGAAGACTCAAGGTGAGGATGTGATGTTATATATAGTGCATAGGATGTCACGCATATTGTTGGTTAGATGGCATACAAAATGGGTGTGATATCAGTGAAGAAATTGTCATGAGACAAAGATACAGTGGGTGTGATGTCATGCCTGAAGTGGATGTGATGTCAAAAATACTGTGGTTTGCAGTAATAGATTATATGTGACGTCTTCTGTAGTGCAAATGAGTTCACACATATGCCTAGTGTGATCTCATCAACACACAGTGTTGTGATGTCATACATAGTGTGGATCATGAAATAAATATAGTGGATATGATGTCACATGTATACTGGATGAGATATTATACATATATTGGTCGTGATACCATCGATAGGGTGAGTGTGATGACACATATACCGTGGATGTGAGGTCAGATAGAGTGGACGTGATGTCATAAATACAGTCGTGTGACGGCATAAAGAGTGGATGTGATGTCATATGCAGTGCTTATGATGTCACACATATAGTGGCTGTGATGACATACGTACACTGGTTTTTTTGATAAAGTAGATATATTGGGTGTGATGACACACATAGAGTGGCTGTGATATCATAGGTGTAGGGGATGAGATGTCATTCACCTTGGATGTTATGTCATATATGGGAGATCTGATGTCATGAATGCAGTGGTGTTAATGTCATAAATACTGAGCATTGATGTCATAAATTGTGAATGTGATTTCTTGTAGAATGTGTATGGTGTCATAAGTATGCCAAGTGTGATGACTTCCATACTTGTTGTGATGTCTTCGATACAGCGGGTGTGACGACACTGATACAGTGGGTGTGATGTCAAATATAGTGGGTGTGATGTCAGGAATAGCCGTTGTCTTGTCATGAAAGCAGTGTGTGTGATATCATATATATTGGATCTGATGATGTCATAAATATACTGGATGTGATGTCATACATATAGGGGTCTGATGTCATAGAGTTCATGCCATCTCATGCATACTGAATATGATGTCATATATATATAGTGTGTGTGATGTGATCCAGAGAGTGGATATGGTGTAATTGATACACTGGGTTTGATGACCCAGATACATTGGATGCAGTGTCAGATATAGTGGGTGAGATGGCAGATATAACATCGTGTTGTCTTGTGGGTGATGGCATATATAGTGTGTGTGATATCATGAATTCAGTGGATGTAATATGATGACTACAATGGCGTGAAATCATAAAGAGTCGATGTGACGTTATGTATAGTGCATAAGATTCCATACATAAACTGAGTGTGATGTCATATACACAGTTGTCCAGAGATCATCAATAGAGTGGTTGTGATGACACAGGTACAGTGGATGCAATGTCAGATAGTGGGTGTGATATCATGAGTACCGTGCATTTGCTGTCAAAAGAAATGTGTGTGACCTCTCATAAAAATGTGGATGTGATGCCTTATATAGTTTATATGATGTAAAAACATATGGTTGGTGTGATGTCATACATACCAAGGTTGTTATATGATGGAAAGAGTGTGTGTGAGACACAGATACAGTTTCTTCGATGCTAAAAATAGAATGAATATGATGTTTTATACAATGGATATGATGTCGTCATACATAGTCAATGAGATCTCATAAATACAGATGGTATGATATCATCAACAGTGGATGTGATGACACAGACACCGTGGATACGATGTCAAATATACTGTCTGTGATGTCTTAAAAACGGTGGTTTGATGTCATAATGTGAGGATGTGATTTCTTCTATAGTGCAATAGGTGCTATACATATGCCAAGTGTGAAGTCATACAAAGAGTTGGTGTGACATTGTCAATAGTGGGTGTGATGACTCAGATTACTGGCTGTGATGTCACATGTATAGTGCATATGTTGCCCTGCATACGGGATGAGGTTTCATAAATAGAGTTGTGCTCTCATCATAAGTACAGTAGTGTGAGGAAAAAAGCAGTGTATGTGATGTTATTACAGTGCATATGATGTCACACATATAGTGGGTGTGATGTCATACAAAAGTGGATGTGATATCACCGTAGAGTTTGTGATGACAAAGATACACTAGGTGCGATGTCTGATAGAGTGAGTATGATGTCATGCCTGAAGTGGATGTGACAACATAAAATATGTGGTTTGCTGTGACAGAGCGGATGTGATGTCATCTATAGTGCAAATGATGTCATATATATGCCGAGTGTGGTGTCATCTACACCGAGGTTTGTGATATCATACATAGTGGGTGTCATGTCACAAATATAGTGGATAAGAGGTCACACGTATACTGGATGTGATATCATACATATATTGGCTGAGATACCATCGATTGGGTGGGTGTGATGACACAGATACAGTGGACGTGAGGTTAGATATAGTGGAGTGATGTCATATATAGTGGACGCGATGTCATGTCATAAAGTGGTGTGATGTCATAAATAATGGATGTGATGTCATATGTATCACATATGATTTCATATATTTAGTGGAGATGATGTCATACACAAACTGGGTTTGATGAAATTGATACATTCAATGTGATGACAGAGATACAGTGGGTGTGATATCAGACATAGTGGCTGTGAAGCACGCAATGGCTGTATTGTCATAACACTGTGCTTGATGCCATATAAAGTAGATATGTCATAAACGTAGTGTGTGTGGTGTCATCGAAACAGTCATTGTGAGAAGTCACACATAGAGTGAATGTGCTGTCACACACAGTAGAAGACATGTCATATGTAGAGTGTGTGATGTCATGAGTAGAGTGCATGTGATGTCATAAATACCAAGGAATGTTGTCATAAAGTGTGGATATGATGTCATGTATAGTGCATAGGATGGCATACATATGCCACCTGTGATGTCTTACCTAGTTGGTGTGATGTCTTCGACAGAGTGGGTGTGATGACATATACAGTGGGTGTGGTGGCAGAGAGAATGCGTTTCAAGTCAGATACAGAACTTGTGTTGTCATGTACACAGTGTGGGTGAGATCATATATAGTGGATAAGATGGCATAAACATAGTGGTTGCCATCGCTTACAAACACTGATATGATGTTATCAAGAGTGCATGTAATATCATATAGAGTGCCTATTGTGTCCTACATGCTGTGGGTTTGATTTCATACATACATCATGTTTCATACCGTCAATCAAGTTGGTGTGATTACACAGATACAGTAGGTGTGATGTCGGAAACAGTGGTTGTGTTGTCATTCATACACCATGTGAAATGTCATATACACTGAGTATGATGTCATAAACATAGTAGGTGTGTTGTTATAGATACAGTGGCTGTGATGTCACAAGTATAGTGTATGTGATGTCATATACAGTGCGTGTGATTTCATGAATAGAGTGGTCGTGATGTCATGAATACCGTCTCGTGATGCAATAAACCGGTGGTTTTAGTGTCATAAAGTGTGAGGGTGTGATGTTGTGTATAGTGCATAGGATATGCACTATATGTATATGGCGAGTGTGATGTAATACAACGAGTGGGTGTGATGTTGTCAATACAGTCGTTGTGATGACACAGATTAGTGTTTGCGATGTCACATGTGTAGTGTATATGTTGCCCTATATACTGGATGTAGTTTCATATACAGAGGTTGTGATGTCATAAGTGCTGTAGTCTGAAGACTCAAGGTGAGGATGTGATGTTATATATAGTGCATAGGATGTCACGCATATTGTTGGTTAGATGGCATACAAAATGGGTGTGATATCAGTGAAGAAATTGTCATGACAAAGATACAGTGGGTGTGATGTCATGCCTGAAGTGGATGTGATGTCAAAAATACTGTGGTTTGCAGTAATAGATTATATGTGACGTCTTCTGTAGTGCAAATGAGTTCACACATATGCCTAGTGTGATCTCATCAACACACAGTGTGTGTGTCATACATACATAGTGTGGATCATGAAATAAATATAGTGGATATGATGTCACATGTATACTGGATGAGATATTATACATATATTGGTCGTGATACCATCGATAGGGTGAGTGTGATGACACATATACCGTGGATGTGAGGTCAGATAGAGTGGACGTGATGTCATAAATACAGTCGTGTGACGGCATAAAGAGTGGATGTGATGTCATATGCAGTGCTTATGATGTCACACATATAGTGGCTGTGATGACATACGTACACTGGTTTTGATAAAGTAGATATATTGGGTGTGATGACACACATAGAGTGGCTGTGATATCATAGGTGTAGGGGATGAGATGTCATTCACCTTGGATGTTATGTCATATATGGGAGATCTGATGTCATGAATGCAGTGGTGTTAATGTCATAAATACTGAGCATTGATGTCATAAATTGTGAATGTGATTTCTTGTAGAATGTGTATGGTGTCATAAGTATGCCAAGTGTGATGACTTCCATACTTGTTGTGATGTCTTCGATACAGCGGGTGTGACGACACTGATACAGTGGGTGTGATGTCAAATATAGTGGGTGTGATGTCAGGAATAGCCGTTGTCTTGTCATGAAAGCAGTGTGTGTGATATCATATATATTGGATCTGATGTCATAAATATACTGGATGTGATGTCATACATATAGGGGTCTGATGTCATAGAGTTCATGCCATCTCATGCATACTGAATATGATGTCATATATATGTGTGTGTGTGATGTGATCCAGAGAGTGGATATGGTGTAATTGATACACTGGGTTTGATGACCCAGATACATTGGATGCAGTGTCAGATATAGTGGGTGAGATGGCAGATATAACATCGTGTTGTCTTGTGGGTGATGGCATATATAGTGTGTGTGATATCATGAATTCAGTGGATGTAATATGATGACTACAATGGCGTGAAATCATAAAGAGTCGATGTGACGTTATGTATAGTGCATAAGATTCCATACATAAACTGAGTGTGATGTCATATACACAGTTGTCCAGAGATCATCAATAGAGTGGTTGTGATGACACAGGTACAGTGGATGCAATGTCAGATAGTGGGTGTGATATCATGAGTACCGTGCATTTGCTGTCAAAAGAAATGTGGTGTGACCTCATAAAATGTGGATGTGATGCCTTATATAGTTTATATGATGTTAAACATATGGTTGGTGTGATGTCATACATACCAAGGTTGTTATATGATGGAAAGAGTGTGTGTGAGACACAGATACAGTTTCTTCGATAAAAAAAAATAGAATGAATATGATGTTTTATACAATGGATATGATGTCGTCATACATAGTCAATGAGATCTCATAAATACAGATGGTATGATATCATCAACAGTGGATGTGATGACACAGACACCGTGGATACGATGTCAAATATACTGTCTGTGATGTCTTAAAAACGGTGGTTTGATGTCATAATGTGAGGATGTGATTTCTTCTATAGTGCAATAGGTGCTATACATATGCCAAGTGTGAAGTCATACAAAGAGTTGGTGTGACATTGTCAATAGTGGGTGTGATGACTCAGATTACTGGCTGTGATGTCACATGTATAGTGCATATGTTGCCCTGCATACGGGATGAGGTTTCATAAATAGAGGTTGTGCTCTCATAAGTACAGTAGTGTGAGGAAAAAAGCAGTGTATGTGATGTTATTACAGTGCATATGATGTCACACATATAGTGGGTGTGATGTCATACAAAAGTGGATGTGATATCACCGTAGAGTTTGTGATGACAAAGATACACTAGGTGCGATGTCTGATAGAGTGAGTATGATGTCATGCCTGAAGTGGATGTGACAACATAAAATATGTGGTTTGCTGTGACAGAGCGGATGTGATGTCATCTATAGTGCAAATGATGTCATATATATGCCGAGTGTGGTGTCATCTACACCGAGGTTTGTGATATCATACATAGTGGGTGTCATGTCACAAATATAGTGGATAAGAGGTCACACGTATACTGGATGTGATATCATACATATATTGGCTGGATGAGATACCGATCGGGTGGGTGTGATGACACAGATACAGTGGACGTGAGGTTAGATATAGTGGAGTGATGTCATATATAGTGGACGCGATGTCATAAAGTGGTGTGATGTCATAAATAATGGATGTGATGTCATATGTATCACATATGATTTCATATATTTAGTGGAGATGATGTCATACACAAACTGGGTTTGATGAAATTGATACATTCAATGTGATGACAGAGATACAGTGGGTGTGATATCAGACATAGTGGCTGTGAAGCACGCAATGGCTGTATTGTCATAACACTGTGCTTGATGCCATATAAAGTAGATATGTCATAAACGTAGTGTGTGTGGTGTCATCGAAACAGTCATTGTGAGAAGTCACACATAGAGTGAATGTGCTGTCACACACAGTAGAAGACATGTCATATGTAGAGTGTGTGATGTCATGAGTAGAGTGCATGTGATGTCATAAATACCAAGGATGTTGTCATAAAGTGTGGATATGATGTCATGTATAGTGCATAGGATGGCATACATATGCCACCTGTGATGTCTTACCTAGTTGTGTGTGATGTCTTCGACAGAGTGGGTGTGATGACATATACAGTGGGTGTGGTGGCAGAGAGAATGCGTTTCAAGTCAGATACAGAACTTGTGTTGTCATGTACACAGTGTGGGTGAGATCATATATAGTGGATAAGATGGCATAAACATAGTGGTTGCCATCGCTTACAAACACTGATATGATGTTATCAAGAGTGCATGTAATATCATATAGAGTGCCTATTGTGTCCTACATGCTGTGGGTTTGATTTCATACATACATCATGTTTCATACCGTCAATCAAGTTGGTGTGATTACACAGATACAGTAGGTGTGATGTCGGAAACAGTGGTTGTGTTGTCATTCATACACCATGTGAAATGTCATATACACTGAGTATGATGTCATAAACATAGTAGGTGTGTTGTTATAGATACGCTGGCTGTGATGTCACAAGTATAGTGTATGTGATGTCATATACAGTGCGTGTGATTTCATGAATAGAGTGGTCGTGATGTCATGAATACCGTCTCGTGATGCAATAAACCGGTGGTTTTAGTGTCATAAAGTGAGGGTGTGATGTTGTGTATAGTGCATAGGATATGCACTATATGTATATGGCGAGTGTGATGTAATACAACGAGTGGGTGTGATGTTGTCAATACAGTCGTTGTGATGACACAGATTAGTGTTTGCGATGTCACATGTGTAGTGTATATGTTGCCCTATATACTGGATGTAGTTTCATATACAGAGGTTGTGATGTCATAAGTGCTGTAGTCTGAAGACTCAAGGTGAGGATGTGATGTTATATATAGTGCATAGGATGTCACGCATATTGTTGGTTAGATGGCATACAAAATGGGTGTGATATCAGTGAAGAAATTGTCATGACAAAGATACAGTGGGTGTGATGTCATGCCTGAAGTGGATGTGAGTCAAAAATACTGTGGTTTGCAGTAATAGATTATATGTGACGTCTTCTGTAGTGCAAATGAGTTCACACATATGCCTAGTGTGATCTCATCAACACACAGTGTTGTGATGTCATACATAGTGTGGATCATGAAATAAATATAGTGGATATGATGTCACATGTATACTGGATGAGATATTATACATATATTGGTCGTGATACCATCGATAGGGTGAGTGTGATGACACATATACCGTGGATGTGAGGTCAGATAGAGTGGACGTGATGTCATAAATACAGTCGTGTGACGGCATAAAGAGTGGATGTGATGTCATATGCAGTGCTTATGATGTCACACATATAGTGGCTGTGATGACATACGTACACTGGTTTTGATAAAGTAGATATATTGGGTGTGATGACACACATAGAGTGGCTGCTGTGATATCATAGGTGTAGGGGATGAGATGTCATTCACCTTGGATGTTATGTCATATATGGGAGATCTGATGTGTCATGAATGCAGTGGTGTTAATGTCATAAATACTGAGCATTGATGTCATAAATTGTGAATGTGATTTCTTGTAGAATGTGTATGGTGTCATAAGTATGCCAAGTGTGATGACTTCCATACTTGTTGTGATGTCTTCGATACAGCGGGTGTGACGACACTGATACAGTGGGTGTGATGTCAAATATAGTGGGTGTGATGTCAGGAATAGCCGTTGTCTTGTCATGAAAGCAGTGTGTGTGATATCATATATATTGGATCTGATGTCATAAATATACTGGATGTGATGTCATACATATAGGGGTCTGATGTCATAGAGTTCATGCCATCTCATGCATACTGAATATGATGTCATATATATAGTGTGTGTGATGTGATCCAGAGAGTGGATATGGTGTAATTGATACACTGGGTTTGATGACCCAGATACATTGGATGCAGTGTCAGATATAGTGGGTGAGATGGCAGATATAACATCGTGTTGTCTTGTGGGTGATGGCATATTAGTGTGTGTGATATCATGAATTCAGTGGATGTAATATGATGACTACAATGGCGTGAAATCATAAAGAGTCGATGTGACGTTATGTATAGTGCATAAGATTCCATACATAAACTGAGTGTGATGTCATATACACAGTTGTCCAGAGATCATCAATAGAGTGGTTGTGATGACACAGGTACAGTGGATGCAATGTCAGATAGTGGGTGTGATATCATGAGTACCGTGCATTTGCTGTCAAAAGAAATGTGGTGTGACCTCATAAAATGTGGATGTGATGCCTTATATAGTTTATATGATGTTAAACATATGGTTGGTGTGATGTCATACATACCAAGGTTGTTATATGATGGAAAGAGTGTGTGTGAGACACAGATACAGTTTCTTCGATGCTAAAAATAGAATGAATATGATGTTTTATACAATGGATATGATGTCGTCATACATAGTCAATGAGATCTCATAAATACAGATGGTATGATATCATCAACAGTGGATGTGATGACACACAGACACCGTGGATACGATGTCAAATATACTGTCTGTGATGTCTTAAAAACGGTGGTTTGATGTCATAATGTGAGGATGTGATTTCTTCTATAGTGCAATAGGTGCTATACATATGCCAAGTGTGAAGTCATACAAAGAGTTGGTGTGACATTGTCAATAGTGGGTGTGATGACTCAGATTACTGGCTGTGATGTCACATGTATAGTGCATATGTTGCCCTGCATACGGGATGAGGTTTCATAAATAGAGGTTGTGCTCTCATAAGTACAGTAGTGTGAGGAAAAAAGCAGTGTATGTGATGTTATTACAGTGCATATGATGTCACACATATAGTGGGTGTGATGTCATACAAAAGTGGATGTGATATCACCGTAGAGTTTGTGATGACAAAGATACACTAGGTGCGATGTCTGATAGAGTGAGTATGATGTCATGCCTGAAGTGGATGTGACAACATAAAATATGTGGTTTGCTGTGACAGAGCGGATGTGATGTCATCTATCTATAGTGCAAATGATGTCATATATATGCCGAGTGTGGTGTCATCTACACCGAGGTTTGTGATATCATACATAGTGGGTGTCATGTCACAAATATAGTGGATAAGAGGTCACACGTATACTGGATGTGATATCATACATATATTGGCTGAGATACCATCGATTGGGTGGGTGTGATGACACAGATACAGTGGACGTGAGGTTAGATATAGTGGAGTGATGTCATATATAGTGGACGCGATGTCATAAAGTGGTGTGATGTCATAAATAATGGATGTGATGTCATATGTATCACATATGATTTCATATATTTAGTGGAGATGATGTCATACACAAACTGGGGTTTGATGAAATTGATACATTCAATGTGATGACAGAGATACAGTGGGTGTGATATCAGACATAGTGGCTGTGAAGCACGCAATGGCTGTATTGTCATAACACTGTGCTTGATGCCATATAAAGTAGATATGTCATAAACGTAGTGTGTGTGGTGTCATCGAAACAACAGTCATTGTGAGAAGTCACACATAGAGTGAATGTGCTGTCACACACAGTAGAAGACATGTCATATGTAGAGTGTGTGATGTCATGAGTAGAGTGCATGTGATGTCATAAATACCAAGGAATGTTGTCATAAAGTGTGGATATGATGTCATGTATAGTGCATAGGATGGCATACATATGCCACCTGTGATGTCTTACCTAGTTGGTGTGATCTTCTTCGACAGAGTGGGTGTGATGACATATACAGTGGGTGTGGTGGCAGAGAGAATGCGTTTCAAGTCAGATACAGAACTTGTGTTGTCATGTACACAGTGTGGGTGAGATCATATATAGTGGATAAGATGGCATAAACATAGTGGTTGCCATCGCTTACAAACACTGATATGATGTTATCAAGAGTGCATGTAATATCATATAGAGTGCCTATTGTGTCCTACATGCTGTGGGTTTGATTTCATACATACATCATGTTTCATACCGTCAATCAAGTTGGTGGTGTGATTACACAGATACAGTAGGTGTGATGTCGGAAACAGTGGTTGTGTTGTCATTCATACACCATGTGAAATGTCATATACACTGAGTATGATGTCATAAACATAGTAGGTGTGTTGTTATAGATACAGTGGCTGTGATGTCACAAGTATAGTGTATGTGATGTCATATACAGTGCGTGTGATTTCATGAATAGAGTGGTCGTGATGTCATGAATACCGTCTCGTGATGCAATAAACCGGTGGTTTTAGTGTCATAAAGTGAGGGTGTGATGTTGTGTATAGTGCATAGGATATGCATATATGTATATGGCGAGTGTGATGTAATACAACGAGTGGGTGTGATGTTGTCAATACAGTCGTTGTGATGACACAGATTAGTGTTTGCGATGTCACATGTGTAGTGTATATGTTGCCCTATATACTGGATGTAGTTTCATATACAGAGGTTGTGATGTCATAAGTGCTGTAGTCTGAAGACTCAAGGTGAGGATGTGATGTTATATATAGTGCATAGTGCATAGGATGTCACGCATATTGTTGGTTAGATGGCATACAAAATGGGTGTGATATCAGTGAAGAAATTGTCATGAAAAAGATACAGTGGGTGTGATGTCATGCCTGAAGTGGATGTGATGTCAAAAATACTGTGGTTTGCAGTAATAGATTATATGTGACGTCTTCTGTAGTGCAAATGAGTTCACACATATGCCTAGTGTGATCTCATCAACACACAGTGTTGTGATGTCATACATAGTGTGGATCATGAAATAAATATAGTGGATATGATGTCACATGTATACTGGATGAGATATTATACATATATTGGTCGTGATACCATCGATAGGGTGAGTGTGATGACACATATACCGTGGATGTGAGGTCAGATAGAGTGGACGTGATGTCATAAATACAGTCGTGTGACGGCATAAAGAGTGGATGTGATGTCATATGCAGTGCTTATGATGTCACACATATAGTGGCTGTGATGACATACGTACACACTGTTTTGATAAAGTAGATATATTGGGTGTGATGACACACATAGAGTGGCTGTGATATCATAGGTGTAGGGGATGAGATGTCATTCACCTTGGATGTTATGTCATATATGGGAGATCTGATGTCATGAATGCAGTGGTGTTAATGTCATAAATACTGAGCATTGATGTCATAAATTGTGAATGTGATTTCTTGTAGAATGTGTATGGTGTCATAAGTATGCCAAGTGTGATGACTTCCATACTTGTTGTGATGTCTTCGATACAGCGGGTGTGACGACACTGATACAGTGGGTGTGATGTCAAATATAGTGGGTGTGATGTCAGGAATAGCCGTTGTCTTGTCATGAAAGCAGTGTGTGTGATATCATATATATTGGATCTGATGTCATAAATATACTGGATGTGATGTCATACATATAGGGGTCTGATGTCATAGAGTTCATGCCATCTCATGCATACTGAATATGATGTCATATATATAGTGTGTGTGATGTGATCCAGAGAGTGGATATGGTGTAATTGATACACTGGGTTTGATGACCCAGATACATTGGATGCAGTGTCAGATATAGTGGGTGAGATGGCAGATATAACATCGTGTTGTCTTGTGGGTGATGGCATATATAGTGTGTGTGATATCATGAATTCAGTGGATGTAATATGATGACTACAATGGCGTGAAATCATCAAAAGAGTCGATGTGACGTTATGTATAGTGCATAAGATTCCATACATAAACTGAGTGTGATGTCATATACACAGTTGTCCAGAGATCATCAATAGAGTGGTTGTGATGACACAGGTACAGTGGATGCAATGTCAGATAGTGGGTGTGATATCATGAGTACCGTGCATTTGCTGTCAAAAGAAATGTGGTGTGACCTCATAAAATGTGGATGTGATGCCTTATATAGTTTATATGATGTTAAACATATGGTTGGTGTGATGTCATACATACCAAGGTTGTTATATGATGGAAAGAGTGTGTGTGAGACACACACAGATACAGTTTCTTCGATGCTAAAAATAGAATGAATATGATGTTTTATACAATGGATATGATGTCGTCATACATAGTCAATGAGATCTCATAAATACAGATGGTATGATATCATCAACAGTGGATGTGATGACACAGACACCGTGGATACGATGTCAAATATACTGTCTGTGATGTTAAAAACGGTGGTTTGATGTCATAATGTGAGGATGTGATTTCTTCTATAGTGCAATAGGTGCTATACATATGCCAAGTGTGAAGTCATACAAAGAGTTGGTGTGACATTGTCAATAGTGGGTGTGATGACTCAGATTACTGGCTGTGATGTCACATGTATAGTGCATATGTTGCCCTGCATACGGGATGAGGTTTCATAAATAGAGGTTGTGCTCTCATAAGTACAGTAGTGTGAGGAAAAAAGCAGTGTATGTGATGTTATTACAGTGCATATGATGTCACACATATAGTGGGTGTGATGTCATACAAAAGTGGATGTGATATCACCGTAGAGTTTGTGATGACAAAGATACACTAGGTGCGATGTCTGATAGAGTGAGTATGATGTCATGCCTGAAGTGGATGTGACAACATAAAATATGTGGTTTGCTGTGACAGAGCGGATGTGATGTCATCTATAGTGCAAATGATGTCATATATATGCCGAGTGTGGTGTCATCTACACCGAGGTTTGTGATATCATACATAGTGGGTGTCATGTCACAAATATAGTGGATAAGAGGTCACACGTATACTGGATGTGATATCATACATATATTGGCTGAGATACCATCGATTGGGTGGGTGTGATGACACAGATACAGTGGACGTGAGGTTAGATATAGTGGAGTGATGTCATATATAGTGGACGCGATGTCATAAAGTGGTGTGATGTCATAAATAATGGATGTGATGTCATATGTATCACATATGATTTCATATATTTAGTGGAGATGATGTCATACACAAACTGGGTTTGATGAAATTGATACATTCAATGTGATGACACAGAGATACAGTGGGTGTGATATCAGACATAGTGGCTGTGAAGCACGCAATGGCTGTATTGTCATAACACTGTGCTTGATGCCATATAAAGTAGATATGTCATAAACGTAGTGTGTGTGGTGTCATCGAAACAGTCATTGTGAGAAGTCACACATAGAGTGAATGTGCTGTCACACACAGTAGAAGACATGTCATATGTAGAGTGTGTGTGATGTCATGAGTAGAGTGCATGTGATGTCATAAATACCAAGGAATGTTGTCATAAAGTGTGGATATGATGTCATGTATAGTGCATAGGATGGCATACATATGCCACCTGTGATGTCTTACCTAGTTGGTGTGATGTCTTCGACAGAGTGGGTGTGATGACATATACAGTGGGTGTGGTGGCAGAGAGAATGCGTTTCAAGTCAGATACAGAACTTGTGTTGTCATGTACACAGTGTGGGTGAGATCATATATAGTGGATAAGATGGCATAAACATAGTGGTTGCCATCGCTTACAAACACTGATATGATGTTATCAAGAGTGCATGTAATATCATATAGAGTGCCTATTGTGTCCTACATGCTGTGGGTTTGATTTCATACATACATCATGTTTCATACCGTCAATCAAGTTGGTGTGATTACACAGATACAGTAGGTGTGATGTCGGAAACAGTGGTGTGTGTTGTCATTCATACACCATGTGAAATGTCATATACACTGAGTATGATGTCATAAACATAGTAGGTGTGTTGTTATAGATACAGTGGCTGTGATGTCACAAGTATAGTGTATGTGATGTCATATACAGTGCGTGTGATTTCATGAATAGAGTGGTCGTGATGTCATGAATACCGTCTCGTGATGCAATAAACCGGTGGTTTTAGTGTCATAAAGTGAGGGTGTGATGTTGTGTATAGTGCATAGGATATGCATATATGTATATGGCGAGTGTGATGTAATACAACGAGTGGGTGTGATGTTGTCAATACAGTCGTTGTGATGACACAGATTATTAGTGTTTGCGATGTCACATGTGTGTGTAGTGTATATGTTGCCCTATATACTGGATGTAGTTTCATATACAGAGGTTGTGATGTCATAAGTGCTGTAGTCTGAAGACTCAAGGTGAGGATGTGATGTTATATATAGTGCATAGGATGTCACGCATATTGTTGGTTAGATGGCATACAAAATGGGTGTGATATCAGTGAAGAAATTGTCATGAAAGATACAGTGGGTGTGATGTCATGCCTGAAGTGGATGTGATGTCAAAAATACTGTGGTTTGCAGTAATAGATTATATGTGACGTCTTCTGTAGTGCAAATGAGTTCACACATATGCCTAGTGTGATCTCATCAACACACAGTGTTGTGATGTCATACATAGTGTGGATCATGAAATAAATATAGTGGATATGATGTCACATGTATACTGGATGAGATATTATACATATATTGGTCGTGATACCATCGATAGGGTGAGTGTGATGACACATATACCGTGGATGTGAGGTCAGATAGAGTGGACGTGATGTCATAAATACAGTCGTGTGACGGCATAAAGAGTGGATGTGATGTCATATGCAGTGCTTATGATGTCACACATATAGTGGCTGTGATGACATACGTACACTGGTTTTGATAAAGTAGATATATTGGGTGTGATGACACACATAGAGTGGCTGTGATATCATAGGTGTAGGGGATGAGATGTCATTCACCTTGGATGTTATGTCATATATGGGAGATCTGATGTCATGAATGCAGTGGTGTTAATGTCATAAATACTGAGCATTGATGTCATAAATTGTGAATGTGATTTCTTGTAGAATGTGTATGGTGTCATAAGTATGCCAAGTGTGATGACTTCCATACTTGTTGTGATGTCTTCGATACAGCGGGTGTGACGACACTGATACAGTGGGTGTGATGTCAAATATAGTGGGTGTGATGTCAGGAATAGCCGTTGTCTTGTCATGAAAGCAGTGTGTGTGATATCATATATATTGGATCTGATGTCATCATAAATATACTGGATGTGATGTCATACATATAGGGGTCTGATGTCATAGAGTTCATGCCATCTCATGCATACTGAATATGATGTCATATATATGTGTGTGTGTGATGTGATCCAGAGAGTGGATATGGTGTAATTGATACACTGGGTTTTTGATGACCCAGATACATTGGATGCAGTGTCAGATATAGTGGGTGAGATGGCAGATATAACATCGTGTTGTCTTGTGGGTGATGGCATATATAGTGTGTGTGATATCATGAATTCAGTGGATGTAATATGATGACTACAATGGCGTGAAATCATAAAGAGTCGATGTGACGTTATGTATAGTGCATAAGATTCCATACATAAACTGAGTGTGATGTCATATACACAGTTGTCCAGAGATCATCAATAGAGTGGTTGTGATGACACAGGTACAGTGGATGCAATGTCAGATAGTGGGTGTGATATCATGAGTACCGTGCATTTGCTGTCAAAAGAAATGTGGTGTGACCTCATAAAATGTGGATGTGATGCCTTATATAGTTTATATGATGTTAAACATATGGTTGGTGTGATGTCATACATACCAAGGTTGTTATATGATGGAAAGAGTGTGTGTGAGACACAGATACAGTTTCTTCGATGCTAAAAATAGAATGAATATGATGTTTTATACAATGGATATGATGTCGTCATACATAGTCAATGAGATCTCATAAATACAGATGGTATGATATCATCAACAGTGGATGTGATGACACAGACACCGTGGATACGATGTCAAATATACTGTCTGTGATGTCTTAAAAAAACGGTGGTTTGATGTCATAATGTGAGGATGTGATTTCTTCTATAGTGCAATAGGTGCTATACATATGCCAAGTGTGAAGTCATACAAAGAGTTGGTGTGACATTGTCAATAGTGGGTGTGATGACTCAGATTACTGGCTGTGATGTCACATGTATAGTGCATATGTTGCCCTGCATACGGGATGAGGTTTGAGGTTTCATAAATAGAGGTTGTGCTCTCATAAGTACAGTAGTGTGAGGAAAAAAAAAGCAGTGTATGTGATGTTATTACAGTGCATATGATGTCACACATATAGTGGGTGTGATGTCATACAAAAGTGGATGTGATATCACCGTAGAGTTTGTGATGACAAAGATACACTAGGTGCGATGTCTGATAGAGTGAGTATGATGTCATGCCTGAAGTGGATGTGACAACATAAAATATGTGGTTTGCTGTGACAGAGCGGATGTGATGTCATCTATAGTGCAAATGATGTCATATATATGCCGAGTGTGGTGTCATCTACACCGAGGTTTGTGATATCATACATAGTGGGTGTCATGTCACAAATATAGTGGATAAGAGGTCACACGTATACTGGATGTGATATCATACATATATTGGCTGAGATACCATCGATTGGGTGGGTGTGATGACACAGATACAGTGGACGTGAGGTTAGATATAGTGGAGTGATGTCATATATAGTGGACGCGATGTCATAAAGTGGTGTGATGTCATAAATAATGGATGTGATGTCATATGTATCACATATGATTTCATATATTTAGTGGAGATGATGTCATACACAAACTGGGTTTGATGAAATTGATACATTCAATGTGATGACAGAGATACAGTGGGTGTGATATCAGACATAGTGGCTGTGAAGCACGCAATGGCTGTATTGTCATAACACTGTGCTTGATGCCATATAAAGTAGATATGTCATAAACGTAGTGTGTGTGGTGTCATCGAAACAGTCATTGTGAGAAGTCACACATAGAGTGAATGTGCTGTCACACACAGTAGAAGACATGTCATATGTAGAGTGTGTGATGTCATGAGTAGAGTGCATGTGATGTCATAAATACCAAGGAATGTTGTCATAAAGTGTGGATATGATGTCATGTATAGTGCATAGGATGGCATACATATGCCACCTGTGATGTCTTACCTAGTTGGTGTGATGTCTTCGACAGAGTGGGTGTGATGACATATACAGTGGTGTGGTGGCAGAGAGAGAATGCGTTTCAAGTCAGATACAGAACTTGTGTTGTCATGTACACAGTGTGGGTGAGATCATATATAGTGGATAAGATGGCATAAACATAGTGGTTGCCATCGCTTACAAACACTGATATGATGTTATCAAGAGTGCATGTAATATCATATAGAGTGCCTATTGTGTCCTACATGCTGTGGGTTTGATTTCATACATACATCATGTTTCATACCGTCAATCAAGTTGGTGTGATTACACAGATACAGTAGGTGTGATGTCGGAAACAGTGGTTGTGTTGTCATTCATACACCATGTGAAATGTCATATACACTGAGTATGATGTCATAAACATAGTAGGTGTGTTGTTATAGATACAGTGGCTGTGATGTCACAAGTATAGTGTATGTGATGTCATATACAGTGCGTGTGATTTCATGAATAGAGTGGTCGTGATGTCATGAATACCGTCTCGTGATGCAATAAACCGGTGGTTTTAGTGTCATAAAGAGGGTGTGTGTGTGATGTTGTGTATAGTGCATAGATATGCCTATATGTATATGGCGAGTGTGATGTAATACAACGAGTGGGTGTGATGTTGTCAATACAGTCGTTGTGATGACACAGATTAGTGTTTGCGATGTCACATGTGTAGTGTATATGTTGCCCTATATACTGGATGTAGTTTCATATACAGAGGTTGTGATGTCATAAGTGCTGTAGTCTGAAGACTCAAGGTGAGGATGTGATGTTATATATAGTGCATAGGATGTCACGCATATTGTTGGTTAGATGGCATACAAAATGGGTGTGATATCAGTGAAGAAATTGTCATGAGAAAGATACAGTGGGTGTGATGTCATGCCTGAAGTGGATGTGATGTCAAAAATACTGTGGTTTGCAGTAATAGATTATATGTGACGTCTTCTGTAGTGCAAATGAGTTCACACATATGCCTAGTGTGATCTCATCAACACACAGTGTTGTGATGTCATACATAGTGTGGATCATGAAAAAATATAGTGGATAGTGGATATGATGTCACATGTATACTGGATGAGATATTATACATATATTGGTCGTGATACCATCGATAGGGGGTGTGTGTGATGACACATATACCGTGGATGTGAGGTCAGATAGAGTGGACGTGATGTCATAAATACAGTCGTGTGACGGCATAAAGAGTGGATGTGATGTCATATGCAGTGCTTATGATGTCACACATATAGTGGCTGTGATGACATACGTACACTGGTTTTGATAAAGTAGATATATTGGGTGTGATGACACACATAGAGTGGCTGTGATATCATAGGTGTAGGGGATGAGATGTCATTCACCTTGGATGTTATGTCATATATGGGAGATCTGATGTCATGAATGCAGTGGTGTTAATGTCATAAATACTGAGCATTGATGTCATAAATTGTGAATGTGATTTCTTGTAGAATGTGTATGGTGTCATAAGTATGCCAAGTGTGATGACTTCCATACTTGTTGTGATGTCTTCGATATACAGCGGGTGTGACGACACTGATACAGTGGGTGTGATGTCAAATATAGTGGGTGTGATGTCAGGAATAGCCGTTGTCTTGTCATGAAAGCAGTGTGTGTGATATCATATATATTGGATCTGATGTCATAAATATACTGGATGTGATGTCATACATATAGGGGTCTGATGTCATAGAGTTCATGCCATCTCATGCATACTGAATATGATGTCATATATATAGTGTGTGTGATGTGATCCAGAGAGTGGATATGGTGTAATTGATACACTGGGTTTGATGACCCAGATACATTGGATGCAGTGTCAGATATAGTGGGTGAGATGGCAGATATAACATCGTGTTGTCTTGTGGGTGATGGCATATATAGTGTGTGTGATATCATGAATTCAGTGGATGTAATATGATGACTACAATGGCGTGAAATCATAAAGAGTCGATGTGACGTTATGTATAGTGCATAAGATTCCATACATAAACTGAGTGTGATGTCATATACACAGTTGTCCAGAGATCATCAATAGAGTGGTTGTGATGACACAGGTACAGTGGATGCAATGTCAGATAGTGGGTGTGATATCATGAGTACCGTGCATTTGCTGTCAAAAGAAATGTGGTGTGACCTCATAAAATGTGGATGTGATGCCTTATATAGTTTATATGATGTTAAACATATGGTTGGTGTGATGTCATACATACCAAGGTTGTTATATGATGGAAAGAGTGTGTGTGAGACACAGATACAGTTTCTTCGATGCTAAAAATAGAATGAATATGATGTTTTATACAATGGATATGATGTCGTCATACATAGTCAATGAGATCTCATAAATACAGATGGTATGATATCATCAACAGTGGATGTGATGACACAGACACCGTGGATACGATGTCAAATATACTGTCTGTGATGTCTTAAAAACGGTGGTTTGATGTCATAATGTGAGGATGTGATTTCTTCTATAGTGCAATAGGTGCTATACATATGCCAAGTGTGAAGTCATACACAAAGTGTGTTGGTGTGACATTGTCAATAGTGGGTGTGATGACTCAGATTACTGGCTGTGATGTCACATGTATAGTGCATATGTTGCCCTGCATACGGGATGAGGTTTCATAAATAGAGGTTGTGCTCTCATAAGTACAGTAGTGTGAGGAAAAAAGCAGTGTATGTGATGTTATTACAGTGCATATGATGTCACACATATAGTGGGTGTGATGTCATACAAAAGTGGATGTGATATCACCGTAGAGTTTGTGATGACAAAGATACACTAGGTGCGATGTCTGATAGAGTGAGTATGATGTCATGCCTGAAGTGGATGTGACAACATAAAATATGTGGTTTGCTGTGACAGAGCGGATGTGATGTCATCTATAGTGCAAATGATGTCATATATATATGCCGAGTGTGGTGTCATCTACACCGAGGTTTGTGATATCATACATAGTGGGTGTCATGTCACAAATATAGTGGATAAGAGGTCACACGTATACTGGATGTGATATATCATACATATATTGGCTGAGATACCATCGATTGGGTGGGTGTGATGACACAGATACAGTGGACGTGAGGTTAGATATAGTGGAGTGATGTCATATATAGTGGACGCGATGTCATAAAGTGGTGTGATGTCATAAATAATGGATGTGATGTCATATGTATCACATATGATTTCATATATTTAGTGGAGATGATGTCATACACAAACTGGGTTTGATGAAATTGATACATTCAATGTGATGACAGAGATACAGTGGGTGTGATATCAGACATAGTGGCTGTGAAGCACGCAATGGCTGTATTGTCATAACACTGTGCTTGATGCCATATAAAGTAGATATGTCATAAACGTAGTGTGTGTGGTGTCATCGAAACAGTCATTGTGAGAAGTCACACATAGAGTGAATGTGCTGTCACACACAGTAGAAGACATGTCATATGTAGAGTGTGTGATGTCATGAGTAGAGTGCATGTGATGTCATAAATACCAAGGAATGTTGTCATAAAGTGTGGATATGATGTCATGTATAGTGCATAGGATGGCATACATATGCCACCTGTGATGTCTTACCTAGTTGGTGTGATGTCTTCGACAGAGTGGGTGTGATGACATATACAGTGGGTGTGGTGGCAGAGAGAATGCGTTTCAAGTCAGATACAGAACTTGTGTTGTCATGTACACAGTGTGGGTGAGATCATATATAGTGGATAAGATGGCATAAACATAGTGGTTGCCATCGCTTACAAACACTGATATGATGTTATCAAGAGTGCATGTAATATCATATAGAGTGCCTATTGTGTCCTACATGCTGTGGGTTTGATTTCATACATACATCATGTTTCATACCGTCAATCAAGTTGGTGTGATTACACAGATACAGTAGGTGTGATGTCGGAAACAGTGGTTGTGTTGTCATTCATACACCATGTGAAATGTCATATACACTGAGTATGATGTCATAAACATAGTAGGTGTGTTGTTATAGATACAGTGGCTGTGATGTCACAAGTATAGTGTATGTGATGTCATATACAGTGCGTGTGATTTCATGAATAGAGTGGTCGTGATGTCATGAATACCGTCTCGTGATGCAATAAACCGGTGGTTTTAGTGTCATAAAGTGAGGGTGTGATGTTGTGTATAGTGCATAGATATGCACTATATGTATATGGCGAGTGTGATGTAATACAACGAGTGGGTGTGATGTTGTCAATACAGTCGTTGTGATGACACAGATTAGTGTTTGCGATGTCACATGTGTAGTGTATATGTTGCCCTATATACTGGATGTAGTTTCATATACAGAGGTTGTGATGTCATAAGTGCTGTAGTCTGAAGACTCAAGGTGAGGATGTGATGTTATATATAGTGCATAGGATGTCACGCATATTGTTGGTTAGATGGCATACAAAATGGGTGTGATATCAGTGAAGAAATTGTCATGACAAAGATACAGTGGGTGTGATGTCATGCCTGAAGTGGATGTGATGTCAAAAATACTGTGGTTTGCAGTAATAGATTATATGTGACGTCTTCTGTAGTGCAAATGAGTTCACACATATGCCTAGTGTGATCTCATCAACACACAGTGTTGTGATGTCATACATAGTGTGGATCATGAAATAAATATAGTGGATATGATGTCACATGTATACTGGATGAGATATTATACATATATTGGTCGTGATACCATCGATAGGGTGAGTGTGATGACACATATACCGTGGATGTGAGGTCAGATAGAGTGGACGTGATGTCATAAATACAGTCGTGTGACGGCATAAAGAGTGGATGTGATGTCATATGCAGTGCTTATGATGTCACACATATAGTGGCTGTGATGACATACGTACACTGGTTTTGATAAAGTAGATATATTGGGTGTGATGACACACATAGAGTGGCTGTGATATCATAGGTGTAGGGGATGAGATGTCATTCACCTTGGATGTTATGTCATATATGGGAGATCTGATGTCATGAATGCAGTGCAGTGGTGTTAATGTCATAAATACTGAGCATTGATGTCATAAATTGTGAATGTGATTTCTTGTAGAATGTGTATGGTGTCATAAGTATGCCAAGTGTGATGACTTCCATACTTGTTGTGATGTCTTCGATACAGCGGGTGTGACGACACTGATACAGTGGGTGTGATGTCAAATATAGTGGGTGTGATGTCAGGAATAGCCGTTGTCTTGTCATGAAAGCAGTGTGTGTGATATCATATATATTGGATCTGATGTCATAAATATACTGGATGTGATGTCATACATATAGGGGGGGTCTGATGTCATAGAGTTCATGCCATCTCATGCATACTGAATATGATGTCATCATATATATAGTGTGTGTGATGTGATCCAGAGAGTGGATATGGTGTAATTGATACACTGGGTTTGATGACCCAGATACATTGGATGCAGTGTCAGATATAGTGGGTGAGATGGCAGATATAACATCGTGTTGTCTTGTGGGTGATGGCATATATAGTGTGTGTGATATCATGAATTGAATTCAGTGGATGTAATATGATGACTACAATGGCGTGAAATCATAAAGAGTCGATGTGACGTTATGTATAGTGCATAAGATTCCATACATAAACTGAGTGTGATGTCATATACACAGTTGTCCAGAGATCATCAATAGAGTGGTTGTGATGACACAGGTACAGTGGATGCAATGTCAGATAGTGGGTGTGATATCATGAGTACCGTGCATTTGCTGTCAAAAGAAATGTGGTGTGACCTCATAAAATGTGGATGTGATGCCTTATATAGTTTATATGATGTTAAACATATGGTTGGTGTGATGTCATACATACCAAGGTTGTTATATATGATGGAAAGAGTGTGTGTGAGACACAGATACAGTTTCTTCGATGCTAAAAAATAGAATGAATATGATGTTTTATACAATGGATATGATGTCGTCATACATAGTCAATGAGATCTCATAAATACAGATGGTATGATATCATCAACAGTGGATGTGATGACACAGACACCGTGGATACGATGATGTCAAAAATATACTGTCTGTGATGTCTTAAAAACGGTGGTTTGATGTCATAATGTGAGGATGTGATTTCTTCTATAGTGCAATAGGTGCTATACATATGCCAAGTGTGAAGTCATACAAAGAGTTGGTGTGACATTGTCAATAGTGGGTGTGATGACTCAGATTACTGGCTGTGATGTCACATGTATAGTGCATATGTTGCCCTGCATACGGGATGAGGTTTCATAAATAGAGGTTGTGCTCTCATAAGTACAGTAGTGTGAGGAAAAAAAAGCAGTGTATGTGATGTTATTACAGTGCATATGATGTCACACATATAGTGGGTGTGATGTCATACAAAAGTGGATGTGATATCACCGTAGAGTTTGTGATGACAAAGATACACTAGGTGCGATGTCTGATAGAGTGAGTATGATGTCATGCCTGAAGTGGATGTGACAACATAAAATATGTGGTTTGCTGTGACAGAGCGGATGTGATGTCATCTATAGTGAAATGATGTCATATATATGCCGAGTGTGGTGTCATCTACACCGAGGTTTGTGATATCATACATAGTGGGTGTCATGTCACAAATATAGTGGATAAGAGGTCACACGTATACTGGATGTGATATCATACATATATTGGCTGAGATACCATCGATTGGGTGGGTGTGATGACACAGATACAGTGGACGTGAGGTTAGATATAGTGGAGTGATGTCATATATAGTGGACGCGATGTCATAAAGTGGTGTGATGTCATAAATAATGGATGTGATGTCATATGTATCACATATGATTTCATATATTTAGTGGAGATGATGTCATACACAAACTGGGTTTGATGAAATTGATACATTCAATGTGATGACAGAGATACAGTGGGTGTGATATCAGACATAGTGGCTGTGAAGCACGCAATGGCTGTATTGTCATAACACTGTGCTTGATGCCATATAAAGTAGATATGTCATAAACGTAGTGTGTGTGGTGTCATCGAAACAGTCATTGTGAGAAGTCACACACATAGAGTGAATGTGCTGTCACACACAGTAGAAGACATGTCATATGTAGAGTGTGTGATGTCATGAGTAGAGTGCATGTGATGTCATAAATACCAAGGAATGTTGTCATAAAGTGTGGATATGATGTCATGTATAGTGCATAGGATGGCATACATATGCCACCTGTGTGATGTCTTACCTAGTTGGTGTGATGTCTTCGACAGAGTGGGTGTGATGACATATACAGTGGGTGTGGTGGCAGAGAGAATGCGTTTCAAGTCAGATACAGAACTTGTGTTGTCATGTACACAGTGTGGGTGAGATCATATATAGTGGATAAGATGGCATAAACATAGTGGTTGCCATCGCTTACAAACACTGATATGATGTTATCAAGAGTGCATGTAATATCATATAGAGTGCCTATTGTGTCCTACATGCTGTGGGTTTGATTTCATACATACATCATGTTTCATACCGTCAATCAAGTTGGTGTGATTACACAGATACAGTAGGTGTGATGTCGGAAACAGTGGTTGTGTTGTCATTCATACACCATGTGAAATGTCATATACACTGAGTATGATGTCATAAACATAGTAGGTGTGTTGTTATAGATACAGTGGCTGTGATGTCACAAGTATAGTGTATGTGATGTCATATACAGTGCGTGTGATTTCATGAATAGAGTGGTCGTGATGTCATGAATACCGTCTCGTGATGCAATAAACCGGTGGTTTTAGTGTCATAAAGTGAGGGTGTGATGTTGTGTATAGTGCATAGGATATGCCTATATGTATATGGCGAGTGTGATGTAATACAACGAGTGGGTGTGATGTTGTCAATACAGTCGTTGTGATGACACAGATTAGTGTTTGCGATGTCACATGTGTAGTGTATATGTTGCCCTATATACTGGATGTAGTTTCATATACAGAGGTTGTGATGTCATAAGTGCTGTAGTCTGAAGACTCAAGGTGAGGATGTGATGTTATATATAGTGCATAGGATGATGTCACGCATATTGTTGGTTAGATGGCATACAAAATGGGTGTGATATCAGTGAAGAAATTGTCATGACAAAGATACAGTGGGTGTGATGTCATGCCTGAAGTGGATGTGATGTCAAAAATACTGTGGTTTGCAGTAATAGATTATATGTGACGTCTTCTGTAGTGCAAATGAGTTCACACATATGCCTAGTGTGATCTCATCAACACACAGTGTTGTGATGTCATACATAGTGTGGATCATGAAAATAAATATAGTGGATATGATGTCACATGTATACTGGATGAGATATTATACATATATTGGTCGTGATACCATCGATAGGGTGAGTGTGATGACACATATACCGTGGATGTGAGGTCAGATAGAGTGGACGTGATGTCATAAATACAGTCGTGTGACGGCATAAAGAGTGGATGTGATGTCATATGCAGTGCTTATGATGTCACACATATAGTGGCTGTGATGACATACGTACACTGGTTTTGATAAAGTAGATATATTGGGTGTGATGATGACACACATAGAGTGGCTGTGATATCATAGGTGTAGGGGGGGATGAGATGTCATTCACCTTGGATGTTATGTCATATATGGGAGATCTGATGTCATGAATGCAGTGGTGTTAATGTCATAAATACTGAGCATTGATGTCATAAATTGTGAATGTGATTTCTTGTAGAATGTGTATGGTGTCATAAGTATGCCAAGTGTGATGACTTCCATACTTGTTGTGATGTCTTCGATACAGCGGGTGTGACGACACTGATACAGTGGGTGTGGTGTGATGTCAAATATAGTGGGTGTGATGTCAGGAATAGCCGTTGTCTTGTCATGAAAGCAGTGTGTGTGATATCATATATATTGGATCTGATGTCATAAATATACTGGATGTGATGTCATACATATAGGGGTCTGATGTCATAGAGTTCATGCCATCTCATGCATACTGAATATGATGTCATATATATAGTGTGTGTGATGTGATCCAGAGAGTGGATATGGTGTAATTGATACACTGGGTTTGATGACCCAGATACATTGGATGCAGTGTCAGATATAGTGGGTGAGATGGCAGATATAACATCGTGTTGTCTTGTGGGTGATGGCATATATAGTGTGTGTGATATCATGAATTCAGTGGATGTAATATGATGACTACAATGGCGTGAAATCATAAAGAGTCGATGTGACGTTATGTATAGTGCATAAGATTCCATACATAAACTGAGTGTGATGTCATATACACAGTTGTCCAGAGATCATCAATAGAGTGGTTGTGATGACACAGGTACAGTGGATGCAATGTCAGATAGTGGGTGTGATATCATGAGTACCGTGCATTTGCTGTCAAAAGAAATGTGGTGTGACCTCATAAAATGTGGATGTGATGCCTTATATAGTTTATATGATGTTAAACATATGGTTGGTGTGATGTCATACATACCAAGGTTGTTATATGATGGAAAGAGTGTGTGTGAGACACAGATACAGTTTCTTCGATGCTAAAAATAGAATGAATATGATGTTTTTATACAATGGATATGATGTCGTCATACATAGTCAATGAGATCTCATAAATACAGATGGTATGATATCATCAACAGTGGATGTGATGACACAGACACCGTGGATACGATGTCAAATATACTGTCTGTGATGTCTTAAAAACGGTGGTTTGATGTCATAATGTGAGGATGTGATTTCTTCTATAGTGCAATAGGTGCTATACATATGCCAAGTGTGAAGTCATACAAAGAGTTGGTGTGACATTGTCAATAGTGGGTGTGATGACTCAGATTACTGGCTGTGATGTCACATGTATAGTGCATATGTTGCCCTGCATACGGGATGAGGTTTCATAAATAGAGGTTGTGCTCTCATAAGTACAGTAGTGTGAGGAAAAAAAAGCAGTGTATGTGATGTTATTACAGTGCATATGATGTCACACATATAGTAGTGGGTGTGATGTCATACAAAAGTGGATGTGATATCACCGTAGAGTTTGTGTGATGACAAAGATACACTAGGTGCGATGTCTGATAGAGTGAGTATGATGTCATGCCTGAAGTGGATGTGACAACATAAAATATGTGGTTTGCTGTGACAGAGCGGATGTGATGTCATCTATAGTGCAAATGATGTCATATATATGCCGAGTGTGGTGTCATCTACACCGAGGTTTGTGATATCATACATAGTGGGTGTCATGTCACAAATATAGTGGATAAGAGGTCACACGTATACTGGATGTGATATCATACATATATTGGCTGAGATACCATCGATTGGGTGGGTGTGATGACACAGATACAGTGGACGTGAGGTTAGATATAGTGGAGTGATGTCATATATAGTGGACGCGATGTCATAAAGTGGTGTGATGTCATAAATAATGGATGTGATGTCATATGTATCACATATGATTTCATATATTTAGTGGAGATGATGTCATACACAAACTGGGTTTGATGAAATTGATACATTCAATGTGATGACAGAGATAAGTGGGTGTGATATCAGACATAGTGGCTGTGAAGCACGCAATGGCTGTATTGTCATAACACTGTGCTTGATGCCATATAAAGTAGATATGTCATAAACGTAGTGTGTGTGGTGTCATCGAAACAGTCATTGTGAGAAGTCACACATAGAGTGAATGTGCTGTCACACACAGTAGAAGACATGTCATATGTAGAGTGTGTGATGTCATGAGTAGAGTGCATGTGATGTCATAAATACCAAGGAATGTTGTCATAAAGTGTGGATATGATGTCATGTATAGTGCATAGGATGGCATACATATGCCACCTGTGATGTCTTACCTAGTTGGTGTGATGTCTTCGACAGAGTGGGTGTGATGACATATACAGTGGGTGTGGTGGCAGAGAGAATGCGTTTCAAGTCAGATACAGAACTTGTGTTGTCATGTACACAGTGTGGGTGAGATCATATATAGTGGATAAGATGGCATAAACATAGTGGTTGCCATCGCTTACAAACACTGATATGATGATGTTATCAAGAGTGCATGTAATATCATATAGAGTGCCTATTGTGTCCTACATGCTGGGGGTTTGATTTCATACATACATCATGTTTCATACCGTCAATCAAGTTGGTGTGATTACACAGATACAGTAGGTGTGATGTCGGAAACAGTGGTTGTGTTGTCATTCATACACCATGTGAAATGTCATATACACTGAGTATGATGTCATAAACATAGTAGGTGTGTTGTTATAGATACAGTGGCTGTGATGTCACAAGTATAGTGTATGTGATGTCATATACAGTGCGTGTGATTTCATGAATAGAGTGGTCGTGATGTCATGAATACCGTCTCGTGATGCAATAAACCGGTGGTTTTAGTGTCATAAAGTGAGGGTGTGATGTTGTGTATAGTGCATAGGATATGCACTATATGTATATGGCGAGTGTGATGTAATACAACGAGTGGGTGTGATGTTGTCAATACAGTCGTTGTGATGACACAGATTAGTGTTTGCGATGTCACATGTGTAGTGTATATGTTGCCCTATATACTGGATGTAGTTTCATATACAGAGGTTGTGATGTCATAAGTGCTGTAGTCTGAAGACTCAAGGTGAGGATGTGATGTTATATATAGTGCATAGGATGTCACGCATATTGTTGGTTAGATGGCATACAAAATGGGTGTGATATCAGTGAAGAAATTGTCATGACAAAGATACAGTGGGTGTGATGTCATGCCTGAAGTGGATGTGATGTCAAAAATACTGTGGTTTGCAGTAATAGATTATATGTGACGTCTTCTGTAGTGCAAATGAGTTCACACATATGCCTAGTGTGATCTCATCAACACACAGTGTTGTGATGTCATACATAGTGTGGATCATGAAATAAATATAGTGGATATGATGTCACATGTATACTGGATGAGATATTATACATATATTGGTCGTGATACCATCGATAGGGTGAGTGTGATGACACATATACCGTGGATGTGAGGTCAGATAGAGTGGACGTGACGTGTGTCATAAATACAGTCGTGTGACGGCATAAAGAGTGGATGTGATGTCATATGCAGTGCTTATGATGTCACACATATAGTGGCTGTGATGACATACGTACACTGGTTTTGATAAAGTAGATATATTGGGTGTGATGACACACATAGAGTGGCTGTGATATCATAGGTGTAGGGGATGAGATGTCATTCACCTTGGATGTTATGTCATATATGGGAGATCTGATGTCATGAATGCAGTGGTGTTAATGTCATAAATACTGAGCATTGATGTCATAAATTGTGAATGTGATTTCTTGTAGAATGTGTATGGTGTCATAAGTATGCCAAGTGTGATGACTTCCATACTTGTTGTGATGTCTTCGATACAGCGGGTGTGACGACACTGATACAGTGGGTGTGATGTCAAATATAGTGGGTGTGATGTCAGGAATAGCCGTTGTCTTGTCATGAAAGCAGTGTGTGTGATATCATATATATTGGATCTGATGTCATAATATATACTGGATGTGATGTCATACATATAGGGGTCTGATGTCATAGAGTTCATGCCATCTCATGCATACTGAATATGATGTCATATATATATAGTGTGTGTGATGTGATCCAGAGAGTGGATATGGTGTAATTGATACACTGGGTTTGATGACCCAGATACATTGGATGCAGTGTCAGATATAGTGGGTGAGATGGCAGATATAACATCGTGTTGTCTTTGTGGTGTGATGGCATATATAGTGTGTGTGATATCATGAATTCAGTGGATGTAATATGATGACTACAATGGCGTGAAATCATAAAGAGTCGATGTGACGTTATGTATAGTGCATAAGATTCCATACATAAACTGAGTGTGATGTCATATACACAGTTGTCCAGAGATCATCAATAGAGTGGTTGTGATGACACAGGTACAGTGGATGCAATGTCAGATAGTGGGTGTGATATCATGAGTACCGTGCATTTGCTGTCAAAAGAAATGTGGTGTGACCTCATAAAATGTGGATGTGATGCCTTATATAGTTTATATGATGTTAAAAACATATGGTTGGTGTGATGTCATACATACCAAGGTTGTTATATGATGGAAAGAGTGTGTGTGAGACACAGATACAGTTTCTTCGATGCTAAAAATAGAATGAATATGATGTTTTTTATACAATGGATATGATGTCGTCATACATAGTCAATGAGATCTCATAAATACAGATGGTATGATATCATCAACAGTGGATGTGATGACACAGACACCGTGGATACGATGTCAAATATACTGTCTGTGATGTCTTAAAAACGGTGGTTTGATGTCATAATGTGAGGATGTGATTTCTTCTATAGTGCAATAGGTGCTATACATATGCCAAGTGTGAAGTCATACAAAGAGTTGGTGTGACATTGTCAATAGTGGGTGTGATGACTCAGATTACTGGCTGTGATGTCACATGTATAGTGCATATGTTGCCCTGCATACGGGATGAGGTTTCATAAATAGAGGTTGTGCTCTCATAATAAGTACAGTAGTGTGAAAAAAAAGCAGTGTATGTGATGTTATTACAGTGCATATGATGTCACACATATAGTGGGTGTGATGTCATACAAAAGTGGATGTGATATCACCGTAGAGTTTGTGATGACAAAGATACACTAGGTGCGATGTCTGATAGAGTGAGTATGATGTCATGCCTGAAGTGGATGTGACAACATAAAATATGTGGTTTGCTGTGACAGAGCGGATGTGATGTCATCTATAGTGCAAATGATGTCATATATATGCCGAGTGTGGTGTCATCTACACCGAGGTTTGTGATATCATACATAGTGGGTGTCATGTCACAAATATAGTGGATAAGAGGTCACACGTATACTGGATGTGATATCATACATATATTGGCTGAGATACCATCGATTGGGTGGGTGTGATGACACAGATACAGTGGACGTGAGGTTAGATATAGTGGAGTGATGTCATATATAGTGGACGCGATGTCATAAAGTGGTGTGATGTCATAAAAATGGATGGATGTGATGTCATATGTATCACATATGATTTCATATATTTAGTGGAGATGATGTCATACACAAACTGGGTTTGATGAAATTGATACATTCAATGTGATGACAGAGATACAGTGGGTGTGATATCAGACATAGTGGCTGTGAAGCACGCAATGGCTGTATTGTCATAACACTGTGCTTGATGCCATATAAAGTAGATATATGTCATAAACGTGTGTGTGTGGTGTCATCGAAACAGTCATTGTGAGAAGTCACACATAGAGTGAATGTGCTGTCACACACAGTAGAAGACATGTCATATGTAGAGTGTGTGATGTCATGAGTAGAGTGCATGTGATGTCATAAATACCAAGGAATGTTGTCATAAAGTGTGGATATGATGTCATGTATAGTGCATAGGATGGCATACATATGCCACCTGTGATGTCTTACCTAGTTGGTGTGATGTCTTCGACAGAGTGGGTGTGATGACATATACAGTGGGTGTGGTGGCAGAGAGAATGCGTTTCAAGTCAGATACAGAACTTGTGTTGTCATGTACACAGTGTGGGTGAGATCATATATAGTGGATAAGATGGCATAAACATAGTGGTTGCCATCGCTTACAAACACTGATATGATGTTATCAAGAGTGCATGTAATATCATATAGAGTGCCTATTGTGTCCTACATGCTGTGGGTTTGATTTCATACATACATCATGTTTCATACCGTCAATCAAGTTGGTGTGATTACACAGATACAGTAGGTGTGATGTCGGAAACAGTGGTTGTGTTGTCATTCATACACCATGTGAAATGTCATATACACTGAGTATGATGTCATAAACATAGTAGGTGTGTTGTTATAGATACAGTGGCTGTGATGTCACAAGTATAGTGTATGTGATGTCATATACAGTGCGTGTGATTTCATGAATAGAGTGGTCGTGATGTCATGAATACCGTCTCGTGATGCAATAAACCGGTGGTTTTAGTGTCATAAAGTGAGGGTGTGATGTTGTGTATAGTGCATAGGATATGCACTATATGTATATGGCGAGTGTGATGTAATACAACGAGTGGGTGTGATGTTGTCAATACAGTCGTTGTGATGACACAGATTAGTGTTTGCGATGTCACATGTGTAGTGTATATGTTGCCCTATATACTGGATGTAGTTTCATATACAGAGGTTGTGATGTCATAAGTGCTGTAGTCTGAAGACTCAAGGTGAGGATGTGATGTTATATATAGTGCATAGGATGTCACGCATATTGTTGGTTAGATGGCATACAAAATGGGTGTGATATCAGTGAAGAAATTGTCATGAGAAAGATACAGTGGGTGTGATGTCATGCCTGAAGTGGATGTGATGTCAAAAATACTGTGGTTTGCAGTAATAGATTATATGTGACGTCTTCTGTAGTGCAAATGAGTTCACACATATGCCTAGTGTGATCTCATCAACACACAGTGTTGTGATGTCATACATAGTGTGGATCATGAAATAAATATAGTGGATATGATGTCACATGTATACTGGATGAGATATTATACATATATTGGTCGTGATACCATCGATAGGGTGAGTGTGATGACACATATACCGTGGATGTGAGGTCAGATAGAGTGGACGTGATGTCATAAATACAGTCGTGTGACGGCATAAAGAGTGGATGTGATGTCATATGCAGTGCTTATGATGTCACACATATAGTGGCTGTGATGACATACGTACACTGGTTTTGATAAAGTAGATATATGGGGTGTGTGATGACACACATAGAGTGGCTGTGATATCATAGGTGTAGGGGATGAGATGTCATTCACCTTGGATGTTATGTCATATATGGGAGATCTGATGTCATGAATGCAGTGGTGTTAATGTCATAAATACTGAGCATTGATGTCATAAATTGTGAATGTGATTTCTTGTAGAATGTGTATGGTGTCATAAGTATGCCAAGTGTGATGACTTCCATACTTGTTGTGATGTCTTCGATACAGCGGGTGTGACGACACTGACACTGATACAGTGGGTGTGATGTCAAATATAGTGGGTGTGATGTCAGGAATAGCCGTTGTCTTGTCATGAAAGCAGTGTGTGTGTGTGATATCATATATATTGGATCTGATGTCATAAATATACTGGATGTGATGTCATACATATAGGGGTCTGATGTCATAGAGTTCATGCCATCTCATGCATACTGAATATGATGTCATATATATAGTGTGTGTGATGTGATCCAGAGAGTGGATATGGTGTAATTGATACACTGGGTTTGATGACCCAGATACATTGGATGCAGTGTCAGATATAGTGGGTGAGATGGCAGATATAACATCGTGTTGTCTTGTGGGTGATGGCATATATAGTGTGTGTGATATCATGAATTCAGTGGATGTAATATGATGACTACAATGGCGTGAAATCATAAAGAGTCGATGTGACGTTATGTATAGTGCATAAGATTCCATACATAAACTGAGTGTGATGTCATATACACAGTTGTCCAGAGATCATCAATAGAGTGGTTGTGATGACACAGGTACAGTGGATGCAATGTCAGATAGTGGGTGTGATATCATGAGTACCGTGCATTTGCTGTCAAAAGAAATGTGGTGTGACCTCATAAAATGTGGATGTGATGCCTTATATAGTTTATATGATGTTAAACATATGGTTGTGTGTGATGTCATACATACCAAGGTTGTTATATGATGGAAAGAGTGTGTGTGAGACACAGATACAGTTTCTTCGATGCTAAAAATAGAATGAATATGATGTTTTATACAATGGATATGATGTCGTCATACATAGTCAATGAGATCATCATAAATACAGATGGTATGATATCATCAACAGTGGATGTGATGACACAGACACCGTGGATACGATGTCAAATATACTGTCTGTGATGTCTTAAAAAACGGTGGTTTGATGTCATAATGTGAGGATGTGATTTCTTCTATAGTGCAATAGGTGCTATACATATGCCAAGTGTGAAGTCATAAGTCATACAAAGAGTTGGTGTGACATTGTCAATAGTGGGTGTGATGACTCAGATTACTGGCTGTGATGTCACATGTATAGTGCATATGTTGCCCTGCATACGGGATGAGGTTTCATAAAATAGAGGTTGTGCTCTCATAAGTACAGTAGTGTGAGGAAAAAAGCAGTGTATGTGATGTTATTACAGTGCATATGATGTCACACATATAGTGGGTGTGATGTCATACAAAAGTGGATGTGATATCACCGTAGAGTTTGTGATGACAAAGATACACTAGGTGCGATGTCTGATAGAGTGAGTATGATGTCATGCCTGAAGTGGATGTGACAACATAAAATATGTGGTTTGCTGTGACAGAGCGGATGTGATGTCATCTATAGTGCAAATGATGTCATATATATGCCGAGTGTGGTGTCATCTACACCGAGGTTTGTGATATCATACATAGTGGGTGTCATGTCACAAATATAGTGGATAAGAGGTCACACGTATACTGGATGTGATATCATACATATATTGGCTGAGCTGAGATACCATCGATTGGGTGGGTGGTGTGTGATGACACAGATACAGTGGACGTGAGGTTAGATATAGTGGAGTGATGTCATATATAGTGGACGCGATGTCATAAAGTGGTGTGATGTCATAAATAATGGATGTGATGTCATATGTATCACATATGATTTCATATATTTAGTGGAGATGATGTCATACACAAACTGGGTTTGATGAAATTGATACATTCAATGTGATGACAGAGATACAGTGGGTGTGATATCAGACATAGTGGCTGTGAAGCACGCAATGGCTGTATTGTCATAACACTGTGCTTGATGCCATATAAAGTAGATATGTCATAAACGTAGTGTGTGTGGTGTCATCGAAACAGTCATTGTGAGAAGTCACACATAGAGTGAATGTGCTGTCACACACAGTAGAAGACATGTCATATGTAGAGTGTGTGATGTCATGAGTAGAGTGCATGTGATGTCATAAATACCAAGGAATGTTGTCATAAAGTGTGGATATGATGATGTCATGTATAGTGCATAGGATGGCATACATATGCCACCTGTGATGTCTTACCTAGTTGGTGTGATGTCTTCGACAGAGTGGGTGTGATGACATATACAGTGGGTGTGGTGGCAGAGAGAATGCGTTTCAAGTCAGATACAGAACTTGTGTTGTCATGTACACAGTGTGGGTGAGATCATATATAGTGGATAAGATGGCATAAACATAGTGGTTGCCATCGCTTACAAACACTGATATGATGTTATCAAGAGTGCATGTAATATCATATAGAGTGCCTATTGTGTCCTACATGCTGTGGGTTTGATTTCATACATACATCATGTTTCATACCGTCAATCAAGTTGGTGTGATTACACAGATACAGTAGGTGTGATGTCGGAAACAGTGGTTGTGTTGTCATTCATACACCATGTGAAATGTCATATACACTGAGTATGATGTCATAAACATAGTAGGTGTGTTGTTATAGATACAGTGGCTGTGATGTCACAAGTATAGTGTATGTATGTGATGTCATATACAGTGCGTGTGATTTCATGAATAGAGTGGTCGTGATGTCATGAATACCGTCTCGTGATGCAATAAACCGGTGGTTTTAGTGTCATAAAGTGAGGGTGTGATGTTGTGTATAGTGCATAGGATATGCACTATATGTATATGGCGAGTGTGATGTAATACAACGAGTGGGTGTGATGTTGTCAATACAGTCGTTGTGATGACACAGATTAGTGTTTGCGATGTCACATGTGTAGTGTATATGTTGCCCTATATACTGGATGTAGTTTCATATACAGAGGTTGTGATGTCATAAGTGCTGTAGTCTGAAGACTCAAGGTGATGATGTGATGTTATATATAGTGCATAGGATGTCACGCATATTGTTGGTTAGATGGCATACAAAATGGGTGTGATATCAGTGAAGAAATTGTCATGACAAAGATACAGTGGGTGTGATGTCATGCCTGAAGTGGATGTGATGTCAAAAATACTGTGGTTTGCAGTAATAGATTATATGTGACGTCTTCTGTAGTGCAAATGAGTTCACACATATGCCTAGTGTGATCTCATCAACACACAGTGTTGTGATGTCATACATAGTGTGGATCATGAAATAAATATAGTGGATATGATGTCACATGTATACTGGATGAGATATTATACATATATTGGTCGTGATACCATCGATAGGGTGAGTGTGATGACACATATACCGTGGATGTGAGGTCAGATAGAGTGGACGTGATGTCATAAATACAGTCGTGTGACGGCATAAAGAGTGGATGTGATGTCATATGCAGTGCTTATGATGTCACACATATAGTGGCTGTGATGACATACGTACACTGGTTTTGATAAAGTAGATATATTGGGTGTGATGACACACATAGAGTGGCTGTGATATCATAGGTGTAGGGGATGAGATGTCATTCACCTTGGATGTTATGTCATATATGGGAGATCTGATGTCATGAATGCAGTGGTGTTAATGTCATCATAATACTGAGCATTGATGTCATAAATTGTGAATGTGATTTCTTGTAGAATGTGTATGGTGTCATAAGTATGCCAAGTGTGATGACTTCCATACTTGTTGTGATGTCTTCGATACAGCGGGTGTGACGACACTGATACAGTGGGTGTGATGTCAAATATAGTGGGTGTGATGTCAGGAATAGCCGTTGTCTTGTCATGAAAAGCAGTGTGTGTGATATCATATATATTGGATCTGATGTCATAAATATACTGGATGTGATGTCATACATATAGGGGTCTGATGTCATAGAGTTCATGCCATCTCATGCATACTGAATATGATGTCATATATATAGTGTGTGTGATGTGATCCAGAGAGTGGATATGGTGTAATTGATACACTGGGTTTGATGACCCAGATACATTGGATGCAGTGTCAGATATAGTGGGTGAGATGGCAGATATAACATCGTGTTGTCTTGTGGGTGATGGCATATATAGTGTGTGTGATATCATGAATTCAGTGGTGGATGTAATATGATGACTACAATGGCGTGAAATCATAAAGAGTCGATGTGACGTTATGTATAGTGCATAAGATTCCATACATAAACTGAGTGTGATGTCATATACACAGTTGTCCAGAGATCATCAATAGAGTGGTTGTGATGACACAGGTACAGTGGATGCAATGTCAGATAGTGGGTGTGATATCATGAGTACCGTGCATTTGCTGTCAAAAGAAATGTGGTGTGACCTCATAAAATGTGGATGTGATGCCTTATATAGTTTATATGATGTTAAACATATGGTTGGTGTGATGTCATACATACCAAGGTTGTTATATGATGGAAAGAGTGTGTGTGAGACACAGATACAGTTTCTTCGATGCTAAAAATAGAATGAATATGATGTTTTATACAATGGATATGATGTCGTCATACATAGTCAATGAGATCTCATAAATACAGATGGTATGATATCATCAACAGTGGATGTGATGACACAGACACCGTGGATACGATGTCAAATATACTGTCTGTGATGTCTTAAAAACGGTGGTTTGATGTCATAATGTGAGGATGTGATTTCTTCTATAGTGCAATAGGTGCTATACATATGCCAAGTGTGAAGTCATACAAAGAGTTGGTGTGACATTGTCAATAGTGGGTGTGATGACTCAGATTACTGGCTGTGATGTCACATGTATAGTGCATATGTTGCCCTGCATACGGGATGAGGTTTCATAAATAGAGGTTGTGCTCTCATAAGTACAGTAGTGTGAGGAAAAAAGCAGTGTATGTGATGTTATTACAGTGCATATGATGTCACACATATAGTGGGTGTGATGTCATACAAAAGTGGATGTGATATCACCGTAGAGTTTGTGATGACAAAGATACACTAGGTGCGATGTCTGATAGAGTGAGTATGATGTCATGCCTGAAGTGGATGTGACAACATAAAATATGTGGTTTGCTGTGACAGAGCGGATGTGATGTCATCTATAGTGCAAATGATGTCATATATATGCCGAGTGTGGTGTCATCTACACCGAGGTTTGTGATATCATACATAGTGGGTGTCATGTCACAAATATAGTGGATAAGAGGTCACACGTATACTGGATGTGATATCATACATATATTGGCTGAGATACCATCGATTGGGTGGGTGTGATGACACAGATACAGTGGACGTGAGGTTAGATATAGTGGAGTGATGTCATATATAGTGGACGCGATGTCATAAAGTGGTGTGATGTCATAAATAATGGATGTGATGTCATATGTATCACATATGATTTCATATATTTAGTGGAGATGATGTCATACACAAACTGGGTTTGATGAAATTGATACATTCAATGTGATGACAGAGATACAGTGGGTGTGATATCAGACATAGTGGCTGTGAAGCACGCAATGGCTGTATTGTCATAACACTGTGCTTGATGCCATATAAAGTAGATATGTCATAAACGTAGTGTGTGTGGTGTCATCGAAACAGTCATTGTGAGAAGTCACACATAGAGTGAATGTGCTGTCACACACAGTAGAAGACATGTCATATGTAGAGTGTGTGATGTCATGAGTAGAGTGCATGTGATGTCATAAATACCAAGGAATGTTGTCATAAAGTGTGGATATGATGTCATGTATAGTGCATAGGATGGCATACATATGCCACCTGTGATGTCTTACCTAGTTGGTGTGATGTCTTCGACAGAGTGGGTGTGATGACATATACAGTGGGTGTGGTGGCAGAGAGAATGCGTTTCAAGTCAGATACAGAACTTGTGTTGTCATGTACACAGTGTGGGTGAGATCATATATAGTGGATAAGATGGCATAAACATAGTGGTTGCCATCGCTTACAAACACTGATATGATGTTATCAAGAGTGCATGTAATATCATATAGAGTGCCTATTGTGTCCTACATGCTGTGGGTTTGATTTCATACATACATCATGTTTCATACCGTCAATCAAGTTGGTGTGATTACACAGATACAGTAGGTGTGATGTCGGAAACAGTGGTTGTGTTGTCATTCATACACCATGTGAAATGTCATATACACTGAGTATGATGTCATAAACATAGTAGGTGTGTTGTTATAGATACAGTGGCTGTGATGTCACAAGTATAGTGTATGTGATGTCATATACAGTGCGTGTGATTTCATGAATAGAGTGGTCGTGATGTCATGAATACCGTCTCGTGATGCAATAAACCGGTGGTTTTAGTGTCATAAAGTGAGGGTGTGATGTTGTGTATAGTGCATAGGTATGCCTATATGTATATGGCGAGTGTGATGTAATACAACGAGTGGGTGTGATGTTGTCAATACAGTCGTTGTGATGACACAGATTAGTGTTTGCGATGTCACATGTGTAGTGTATATGTTGCCCTATATACTGGATGTAGTTTCATATACAGAGGTTGTGATGTCATAAGTGCTGTAGTCTGAAGACTCAAGGTGAGGATGTGATGTTATATATAGTGCATAGGATGTCACGCATATTGTTGGTTAGATGGCATACAAAATGGGTGTGATATCAGTGAAGAAATTGTCATGACAAAGATACAGTGGGTGTGATGTCATGCCTGAAGTGGATGTGATGTCAAAAATACTGTGGTTTGCAGTAATAGATTATATGTGACGTCTTCTGT
>JAJLRB010000015.1:0-48471 GCA_020976825.1 Odocoileus hemionus
CAAAATCCAGAGGAACACCAAGTTCAGCAGAGCAACATTTTAAGACAAAACTGCTTAGTCCCCTTCCCCTTTCTTGAGATATGGATTTTCTCCTGACCTTGTGACTAACATTATTCCTTGTTTCTCTTTGGGAACCGTTGCAGTTTGTTTGGTTTGCTGAACTCTATCATTCCCGAAAGAAGTTTCCTGTACTGCAGCCTGTATATACTCATACAAAAATCATTAAAGCACCCTTGTTCCGTTAGAGCTTAGGTCCCCCTGTCGTTTTTTTGTCTCTCTGTCTCTTTTTTTCTCTCTCTCTCTATCTTTTTCTGGCTGACTTTCTGGGGCGTGGAGATCTGTCGTGCTCACTTTTCTGCCCGGGCTTCTAAGACCCACTCAAGAGGGTGCCTGGTACCTTGGTGAGTGATGCAAGCCCTGTGTCAAGGACAATGTTGGTCCTTTGTGTAAACCAAGGGATATCAGCCTCCTTCTCTCTTTTACTTTCTGATCGCCATCCCTGTACCTCAAGGTTCCGGTCCATTAAAGGACTCCAGTAAATGTGGCCAAAGAACAGGGACACTGGTATACGTGCTATATCGGGTGGAGTGACTCATGGACATATTGAGGACTGTAAATAATAAGGCTTGGGTTAAAAGGCTGGCCAGCCACATTATTTTTCTACTTCACTTCACCACTTCTTTATATTTCAGGGACTTCTGTTTTCATGTCAATGTATAGAGGCTTGCCTTCAAACAGTATTTGAACATAATCCTTAGTTTCCTCATAAATGCAGTTTTGACTTATAAATATGGGTCCGGATCAAAGAAAATGTTAAATGAGCTGCCAAACAAGGAAAAACTTTTCCAATTGATCTCTAGCCCCTATGCGCTCTTATTAAGGCTGTAATTCTGCCATTTAAAGGTATATTCTAGCCCTTCCAATATTCAGCAACAGACAAAACACTTATTATAAACATATAAATTAAATGATTAAACTTTACAAAAGGCTCAATTAAAACATTACAAAACATCTCAAAATTTTCTTGCTAGCCCTGCCCTGGCTGCTCAAATGCTTCTCCTCTGCCAACAGTCGCATCAACAAAAGTCTCTTTGTTGGAACCTAATGAAAAGTTACATTAATTTTTAAGCTAGACTAGATAATGCTTCTTCCCATACTCTAATCTATGTATCTAAAATTATCTAAGTTTCAATGTACGTTTTTGTTTTTAGATAGTATGGAGTTAATGGGCTCTATTTGGATTCGGCTTTTCATGAACTGAAGGGTGTTCAAAGTTTGGTATAATCTTTATTTAATTGTGAATGTGATTTCAATATAATTATTTGTTAGTCTAGTAGAGACTTTTCTTGAGACATCAACATTATATAATACTTTTGTTATGCCTTGGTTTGGGGTAAGATACGATTGTCCAAAAAATGGGAACTCTTTATATATATATATATATATATATAAATATAAATATATATATAAATATAAGTTTATACGTGAGATGAAAACTTTTGGATAAGCTCTATTAAAAAGAATTCTATTTTTGATAAATTGATCTATTCTCTATAATCTGGAGTGATCTCTTAAGATCAGAGTGACCCAGGTTGCTGGAGTTGTGCTGAACTAAGTGGTAGAATTTTCTTGGATGGCTGGGTCATTTACAAATGAATTAGGATTTTAAAGCCTTAATTGCTGAACATTGGATTATTCTTACACGGGGATTTTCTTGCAGAAGAGCTGAAAAGATTTTGAGCTGTTAATGAATATAAATATATATTTGGACTGGAATGGACGTATGTACAATATAATATGATTTGATAAATATGTTCAATGATCTATAAAATGCTAACATACAAGATATTTCTTGGTTGCTATAGAAAAGTAAAATATAGTCCAGAGGAACACCAAGTTCAGCACACCAACTCAAGAAATGCCCCCGGTACCACAAATCATCTCGAGATGAGAGCTGATTCCCTATTTTTGACTCAAGAGGAATGCAATTTCCACAAGCACCTGAACAGGAGGCCTCTTGTCGCTATAGATATGTGAGAGGGACCCTGAGTTTGCTACCTCAATTGGAATGAACACCGAGATGCCGTGACTCGAAATATGGCCGGATTTCCCTCCAGTGACTTGAATGCAGGCCAGGCTTTCATATCCCAAGATGAAGAGATGTGTGAATTCCCTGTGGAGACTTTAGAGAAAGCCCTAGTACCCCCCCTCATTTCGACAAGAGGCCTCACATCCCCTTGAAATTTCGAGAGGAACTTGGACTTCAATGCGTCCAAAGGACAACAAGCCTGACTCCTCGTAAAAGTTGAAAGGAATCCGACAATCACTGTGGGAACTGAAAGGGACCCTGGGTTTCATGTCTCACCTAAAGAGGCATCCCTATTGCCCTGCCAAGCCTCGATGAGAATCTCGATGTGTCCCTCGCAACTAGACATGAGTCCTAACTTCGCTGAACAAACTCGAATTTGGAAGGGCCATCCAAGTCCTAACTCGAGAATACACCCCTGCTTCCCGCCGCAACTCGAGAAAAACGGCGAGACTTCCCCCTTGCCGGCTGATGAGGTCCGATTCCCCTGCAGTGGGTGCAGAGCAATTCCTTGTTCCACATCAAACACGAAAGGAGCCTGGACTTCCTGGATGGATCACCAGAGAATCCTGAAGAACACTCTCACAAGTCTAAAGGGGCCCTGATGTCACCACAGCAACCCGAATGAGATCCGTGTACCCAAAATCAACTCAAGAGGAGGCCCGATTGCCTGCATTGGCTCCAGAGCAATTCCACATTCCCCATCAAACACGACAAGGGGCTTAACTTCCTTTAGACAACTCCAGAGATTCCCCGAATACAACAACCAAAGTCTAGAAGAACACCAAGTTCAGCATGGCAACTCGAGAAAAGCTCCGTGTACCCCAAATCATCTCAAGATGAGAGTGGATTCCCTGGCATCTACTCAAGAGAGATGAAGACATTCCACAAGCTTCTTAAGATGAGGCATCTCTCAGCAGTAGGTATGTGAGGGGGAATCTGAGTATGCTGCCTCAAGAAGAACGGACACCGAGGTGCCCTGACTGGAAATAAGGCCAGATTTCCCCGCAGTGACTTGAATGCAGGCTCGTCTTTCATCTCACAAGATGAAGGGTTGTCTGAATCCCCTGTGGAGTCTTTAGAGAAAGAACTAGTTCCCCACTTCATCTCGACAGGAGGCCTCACATCCCTTTGAAAATTCGAAAGGAACTTGGAGTTCAGTGCTTCCAAAAGAGAAGATGACAGTATCCTATTGAAAATTGATAGGAATCCCAATATAAATGTGGCACCTGGAAAGGGAAACTGGGTCCCAAGTCTCAACTAAAGAGGCGTCCCTATTGCCCTGCCAAGACTCGAGGAGAAGCCCGATGTGTTCCTGGTAACTAGACATGAATCCTGACATCGCTGAATGTACACAAGTTTTGAAGGGCCATCCACGTCCTACCACGACGAGAGTATACCCCAGGTTCCCACCGCAAATCGAGAAAAACCACGAAACTTCCCCCTCGCTGCCAGATTAGGCCCGATTCCCCTGAATTGCATGCAGAGCAATTCCGTGTTCCCCATCAAACATGAAAGGAGTCTGGACTTTCTGGATGGAACTTCAGAGAGTCCCCAAGAACACTGTCAAAAGACAAGAGGGACGCTGATGTCACCGCAGCAACAGGAAAGGGCTCCGTGTTCTGCAAATCAACTCGAGATGAGTCCAGATTCCCCTGCATGTGCTCCAGAGCCATCCCGAATTCCCCATCCAACACGAGAAGTGGCTTGTCTTCCTTTAAACAACAACAGAGAATCCACAAGAACACCGTCCAAAATCCAGAGGAACACCAAGTTCAGCAGAGCAACATTTTAAGACAAAACTGCTTAGTCCCCTTCCCCTTTCTTGAGATATGGATTTTCTCCTGACCTTGTGACTAACATTATTCCTTGTTTCTTTGGGAACCGTTGCAGTTTGTTTGGTTTGCTGAACTCTATCATTCCCGAAAGAAGTTTCCTGTACTGCAGCCTGTATATACTCATACAAAAATCATTAAAGCACCCTTGTTCCGTTAGAGCTTAGGTCCCCCTGTCGTTTTTTGTCTCTCTGTCTCTTTTTTTCTCTCTCTCTATCTTTTTCTGGCTGACTTTCTGGGGCGTGGAGATCTGTCGTGCTCACTTTTCTGCCCGGGCTTCTAAGACCCACTCAAGAGGGTGCCTGGTACCTTGGTGAGTGATGCAAGCCCTGTGTCAAGGACAATGTTGGTCCTTTGTGTAAACCAAGGGATATCAGCCTCCTTCTCTCTTTTACTTTCTGATCGCCATCCCTGTACCTCAAGGTTCCGGTCCATTAAAGGACTCCAGTAAATGTGGCCAAAGAACAGGGACACTGGTATACGTGCTATATCGGGTGGAGTGACTCATGGACATATTGAGGACTGTAAATAATAAGGCTTGGGTTAAAAGCTGCTGGCCAGCCACATTATTTTTCTACTTCACTTCACCACTTCTTTATATTTCAGGGACTTCTGTTTTCATGTCAATGTATAGAGGCTTGCCTTCAAACAGTATTTGAACATAATCCTTAGTTTCCTCATAAATGCAGTTTTGACTTATAAATATGGGTCCGGATCAAAGAAAATGTTAAATGAGCTGCCAAACAAGGAAAAACTTTTCCAATTGATCTCTAGCCCCTATGCGCTCTTATTAAGGCTGTAATTCTGCCATTTAAAGGTATATTCTAGCCCTTCCAATATTCAGCAACAGACAAAACACTTATTATAAACATATAAATTAAATGATTAAACTTTACAAAAGGCTCAATTAAAACATTACAAAACATCTCAAAATTTTCTTGCTAGCCCTGCCCTGGCTGCTCAAATGCTTCTCCTCTGCCAACAGTCGCATCAACAAAAGTCTCTTTGTTGGAACCTAATGAAAAGTTACATTAATTTTTAAGCTAGACTAGATAATGCTTCTTCCCATACTCTAATCTATGTATCTAAAATTATCTAAGTTTCAATGTACGTTTTTGTTTTTAGATAGTATGGAGTTAATGGGCTCTATTTGGATTCGGCTTTTCATGAACTGAAGGGTGTTCAAAGTTTGGTATAATCTTTATTTAATTGTGAATGTGATTTCAATATAATTATTTGTTAGTCTAGTAGAGACTTTTCTTGAGACATCAACATTATATAATACTTTTGTTATGCCTTGGTTTGGGGTAAGATACGATTGTCCAAAAAATGGGAACTCTTTATATATATAATATATATATAATATATATAATATATATATAAATATAAGTTTATACGTGAGATGAAAACTTTTGGATAAGCTCTATTAAAAAGAATTCTATTTTTGATAAATTGATCTATTCTCTATAATCTGGAGTGATCTCTTAAGATCAGAGTGACCCAGGTTGCTGGAGTTGTGCTGAACTAAGTGGTAGAATTTTCTTGGATGGCTGGGTCATTTACAAATGAATTAGGATTTTAAAGCCTTAATTGCTGAACATTGGATTATTCTTACACGGGGATTTTCTTGCAGAAGAGCTGAAAAGATTTTGAGCTGTTAATAATGAATATAAATATATATTTGGACTGGAATGGACGTATGTACAATATAATATGATTTGATAAATATGTTCAATGATCTATAAAATGCTAACATACAAGATATTTCTTGGTTGCTATAGAAAAGTAAAATATAGTCCAGAGGAACACCAAGTTCAGCACACCAACTCAAGAAATGCCCCCGGTACCACAAATCATCTCGAGATGAGAGCTGATTCCCTATTTTTGACTCAAGAGGAATGCAATTTCCACAAGCACCTGAACAGGAGGCCTCTTGTCGCTATAGATATGTGAGAGGGACCCTGAGTTTGCTACCTCAATTGGAATGAACACCGAGATGCCGTGACTCGAAATATGGCCGGATTTCCCTCCAGTGACTTGAATGCAGGCCAGGCTTTCATATCCCAAGATGAAGAGATGTGTGAATTCCCTGTGGAGACTTTAGAGAAAGCCCTAGTACCCCCCCTCATTTCGACAAGAGGCCTCACATCCCCTTGAAATTTCGAGAGGAACTTGGACTTCAATGCGTCCAAAGGACAACAAGCCTGACTCCTCGTAAAAGTTGAAAGGAATCCGACAATCACTGTGGGAACTGAAAGGGACCCTGGGTTTCATGTCTCACCTAAAGAGGCATCCCTATTGCCCTGCCAAGCCTCGATGAGAATCTCGATGTGTCCCTCGCAACTAGACATGAGTCCTAACTTCGCTGAACAAACTCGAATTTGGAAGGGCCATCCAAGTCCTAACTCGAGAATACACCCCTGCTTCCCGCCGCAACTCGAGAAAAACGGCGAGACTTCCCCCTTGCCGGCTGATGAGGTCCGATTCCCCTGCAGTGGGTGCAGAGCAATTCCTTGTTCCACATCAAACACGAAAGGAGCCTGGACTTCCTGGATGGATCACCAGAGAATCCTGAAGAACACTCTCACAAGTCTAAAGGGGCCCTGATGTCACCACAGCAACCCGAATGAGATCCGTGTACCCAAAATCAACTCAAGAGGAGGCCCGATTGCCTGCATTGGCTCCAGAGCAATTCCACATTCCCCATCAAACACGACAAGGGGCTTAACTTCCTTTAGACAACTCCAGAGATTCCCCGAATACAACAACCAAAGTCTAGAAGAACACCAAGTTCAGCATGGCAACTCGAGAAAAGCTCCGTGTACCCCAAATCATCTCAAGATGAGAGTGGATTCCCTGGCATCTACTCAAGAGAGATGAAGACATTCCACAAGCTTCTTAAGATGAGGCATCTCTCAGCAGTAGGTATGTGAGGGGGAATCTGAGTATGCTGCCTCAAGAAGAACGGACACCGAGGTGCCCTGACTGGAAATAAGGCCAGATTTCCCCGCAGTGACTTGAATGCAGGCTCGTCTTTCATCTCACAAGATGAGGGGTTGTCTGAATCCCCTGTGGAGTCTTTAGAGAAAGAACTAGTTCCCCACTTCATCTCGACAGGAGGCCTCACATCCCTTTGAAAATTCGAAAGGAACTTGGAGTTCAGTGCTTCCAAAAGAGAAGATGACAGTATCCTATTGAAAATTGATAGGAATCCCAATATAAATGTGGCACCTGGAAAGGGAAACTGGGTCCCAAGTCTCAACTAAAGAGGCGTCCCTATTGCCCTGCCAAGACTCGAGGAGAAGCCCGATGTGTTCCTGGTAACTAGACATGAATCCTGACATCGCTGAATGTACACAAGTTTTGAAGGGCCATCCACGTCCTACCACGAGAGTATACCCCAGGTTCCCACCGCAAATCGAGAAAAACCACGAAACTTCCCCCTCGCTGCCAGATTAGGCCCGATTCCCCTGAATTGCATGCAGAGCAATTCCGTGTTCCCCATCAAACATGAAAGGAGTCTGGACTTTCTGGATGGAACTTCAGAGAGTCCCAAGAACACTGTCAAAAGACAAGAGGGACGCTGATGTCACCGCAGCAACAGGAAAGGGCTCCGTGTTCTGCAAATCAACTCGAGATGAGTCCAGATTCCCCTGCATGTGCTCCAGAGCCATCCCGAATTCCCCATCCAACACGAGAAGTGGCTTGTCTTCCTTTAAACAACAACAGAGAATCCACAAGAACACCGTCCAAAATCCAGAGGAACACCAAGTTCAGCAGAGCAACATTTTAAGACAAAACTGCTTAGTCCCCTTCCCCTTTCTTGAGATATGGATTTTCTCCTGACCTTGTGACTAACATTATTCCTTGTTTCTTTGGGAACCGTTGCAGTTTGTTTGGTTTGCTGAACTCTATCATTCCCGAAAGAAGTTTCCTGTACTGCAGCCTGTATATACTCATACAAAAATCATTAAAGCACCCTTGTTCCGTTAGAGCTTAGGTCCCCCTGTCGTTTTTTGTCTCTCTGTCTCTTTTTTTCTCTCTCTCTATCTTTTTTTTTCTGGCTGACTTTCTGGGGCGTGGAGATCTGTCGTGCTCACTTTTCTGCCCGGGCTTCTAAGACCCACTCAAGAGGGTGCCTGGTACCTTGGTGAGTGATGCAAGCCCTGTGTCAAGGACAATGTTGGTCCTTTGTGTAAACCAAGGGATATCAGCCTCCTTCTCTCTTTTACTTTCTGATCGCCATCCCTGTACCTCAAGGTTCCGGTCCATTAAAGGACTCCAGTAAATGTGGCCAAAGAACAGGGACACTGGTATACGTGCTATATCGGGTGGAGTGACTCATGGACATATTGAGGACTGTAAATAATAAGGCTTGGGTTAAAAGGCTGGCCAGCCACATTATTTTTCTACTTCACTTCACCACTTCTTTATATTTCAGGGACTTCTGTTTTCATGTCAATGTATAGAGGCTTGCCTTCAAACAGTATTTGAACATAATCCTTAGTTTCCTCATAAATGCAGTTTTGACTTATAAATATGGGTCCGGATCAAAGAAAATGTTAAATGAGCTGCCAAACAAGGAAAAACTTTTCCAATTGATCTCTAGCCCCTATGCGCTCTTATTAAGGCTGTAATTCTGCCATTTAAAGGTATATTCTAGCCCTTCCAATATTCAGCAACAGACAAAACACTTATTATAAACATATAAATTAAATGATTAAACTTTACAAAAGGCTCAATTAAAACATTACAAAACATCTCAAAATTTTCTTGCTAGCCCTGCCCTGGCTGCTCAAATGCTTCTCCTCTGCCAACAGTCGCATCAACAAAAGTCTCTTTGTTGGAACCTAATGAAAAGTTACATTAATTTTTAAGCTAGACTAGATAATGCTTCTTCCCATACTCTAATCTATGTATCTAAAATTATCTAAGTTTCAATGTACGTTTTTGTTTTTAGATAGTATGGAGTTAATGGGCTCTATTTGGATTCGGCTTTTCATGAACTGAAGGGTGTTCAAAGTTTGGTATAATCTTTATTTAATTGTGAATGTGATTTCAATATAATATTTTTGTTAGTCTAGTAGAGACTTTTCTTGAGACATCAACATTATATAATACTTTTGTTATGCCTTGGTTTGGGGTAAGATACGATTGTCCAAAAAATGGGAACTCTTTATATATATAATATATATATAAATATAAATATATATATAAATATAAGTTTATACGTGAGATGAAAACTTTTGGATAAGCTCTATTAAAAAGAATTCTATTTTTGATAAATTGATCTATTCTCTATAATCTGGAGTGATCTCTTAAGATCAGAGTGACCCAGGTTGCTGGAGTTGTGCTGAACTAAGTGGTAGAATTTTCTTGGATGGCTGGGTCATTTACAAATGAATTAGGATTTTAAAGCCTTAATTGCTGAACATTGGATTATTCTTACACGGGGATTTTCTTGCAGAAGAGCTGAAAAGATTTTGAGCTGTTAATGAATATAAATATATATTTGGACTGGAATGGACGTATGTACAATATAATATGATTTGATAAATATGTTTCAATGATCTATAAAATGCTAACATACAAGATATTTCTTGGTTGCTATAGAAAAGTAAAATATAGTCCAGAGGAACACCAAGTTCAGCACACCAACTCAAGAAATGCCCCCGGTACCACAAATCATCTCGAGATGAGAGCTGATTCCCTATTTTTGACTCAAGAGGAATGCAATTTCCACAAGCACCTGAACAGGAGGCCTCTTGTCGCTATAGATATGTGAGAGGGACCCTGAGTTTGCTACCTCAATTGGAATGAACACCGAGATGCCGTGACTCGAAATATGGCCGGATTTCCCTCCAGTGACTTGAATGCAGGCCAGGCTTTCATATCCCAAGATGAAGAGATGTGTGAATTCCCTGTGGAGACTTTAGAGAAAGCCCTAGTACCCCCCCTCATTTCGACAAGAGGCCTCACATCCCCTTGAAATTTCGAGAGGAACTTGGACTTCAATGCGTCCAAAGGACAACAAGCCTGACTCCTCGTAAAAGTTGAAAGGAATCCGACAATCACTGTGGGAACTGAAAGGGACCCTGGGTTTCATGTCTCACCTAAAGAGGCATCCCTATTGCCCTGCCAAGCCTCGATGAGAATCTCGATGTGTCCCTCGCAACTAGACATGAGTCCTAACTTCGCTGAACAAACTCGAATTTGGAAGGGCCATCCAAGTCCTAACTCGAGAATACACCCCTGCTTCCCGCCGCAACTCGAGAAAAACGGCGAGACTTCCCCCTTGCCGGCTGATGAGGTCCGATTCCCCTGCAGTGGGTGCAGAGCAATTCCTTGTTCCACATCAAACACGAAAGGAGCCTGGACTTCCTGGATGGATCACCAGAGAATCCTGAAGAACACTCTCACAAGTCTAAAGGGGCCCTGATGTCACCACAGCAACCCGAATGAGATCCGTGTACCCAAAATCAACTCAAGAGGAGGCCCGATTGCCTGCATTGGCTCCAGAGCAATTCCACATTCCCCATCAAACACGACAAGGGGCTTAACTTCCTTTAGACAACTCCAGAGATTCCCCGAATACAACAACCAAAGTCTAGAAGAACACCAAGTTCAGCATGGCAACTCGAGAAAAGCTCCGTGTACCCCAAATCATCTCAAGATGAGAGTGGATTCCCTGGCATCTACTCAAGAGAGATGAAGACATTCCACAAGCTTCTTAAGATGAGGCATCTCTCAGCAGTAGGTATGTGAGGGGGAATCTGAGTATGCTGCCTCAAGAAGAACGGACACCGAGGTGCCCTGACTGGAAATAAGGCCAGATTTCCCCGCAGTGACTTGAATGCAGGCTCGTCTTTCATCTCACAAGATGAAGGGTTGTCTGAATCCCCTGTGGAGTCTTTAGAGAAAGAACTAGTTCCCCACTTCATCTCGACAGGAGGCCTCACATCCCTTTGAAAATTCGAAAGGAACTTGGAGTTCAGTGCTTCCAAAAGAGAAGATGACAGTATCCTATTGAAAATTGATAGGAATCCCAATATAAATGTGGCACCTGGAAAGGGAAACTGGGTCCCAAGTCTCAACTAAAGAGGCGTCCCTATTGCCCTGCCAAGACTCGAGGAGAAGCCCGATGTGTTCCTGGTAACTAGACATGAATCCTGACATCGCTGAATGTACACAAGTTTTGAAGGGCCATCCACGTCCTACCACGAGAGTATACCCCAGGTTCCCACCGCAAATCGAGAAAAACCACGAAACTTCCCCCTCGCTGCCAGATTAGGCCCGATTCCCCTGAATTGCATGCAGAGCAATTCCGTGTTCCCCATCAAACATGAAAGGAGTCTGGACTTTCTGGATGGAACTTCAGAGAGTCCCCAAGAACACTGTCAAAAGACAAGAGGGACGCTGATGTCACCGCAGCAACAGGAAAGGGCTCCGTGTTCTGCAAATCAACTCGAGATGAGTCCAGATTCCCCTGCATGTGCTCCAGAGCCATCCCGAATTCCCCATCCAACACGAGAAGTGGCTTGTCTTCCTTTAAACAACAACAGAGAATCCACAAGAACACCGTCCAAAATCCAGAGGAACACCAAGTTCAGCAGAGCAACATTTTAAGACAAAACTGCTTAGTCCCCTTCCCCTTTCTTGAGATATGGATTTTCTCCTGACCTTGTGACTAACATTATTCCTTGTTTCTTTGGGAACCGTTGCAGTTTGTTTGGTTTGCTGAACTCTATCATTCCCGAAAGAAGTTTCCTGTACTGCAGCCTGTATATACTCATACAAAAATCATTAAAGCACCCTTGTTCCGTTAGAGCTTAGGTCCCCCTGTCGTTTTTTTTTTGTCTCTCTGTCTCTTTTTTTCTCTCTCTCTATCTTTTTCTGGCTGACTTTCTGGGGCGTGGAGATCTGTCGTGCTCACTTTTCTGCCCGGGCTTCTAAGACCCACTCAAGAGGGTGCCTGGTACCTTGGTGAGTGATGCAAGCCCTGTGTCAAGGACAATGTTGGTCCTTTGTGTAAACCAAGGGATATCAGCCTCCTTCTCTCTTTTACTTTCTGATCGCCATCCCTGTACCTCAAGGTTCCGGTCCATTAAAGGACTCCAGTAAATGTGGCCAAAGAACAGGGACACTGGTATACGTGCTATATCGGGTGGAGTGACTCATGGACATATTGAGGACTGTAAATAATAAGGCTTGGGTTAAAAGGCTGGCCAGCCACATTATTTTTCTACTTCACTTCACCACTTCTTTATATTTCAGGGACTTCTGTTTTCATGTCAATGTATAGAGGCTTGCCTTCAAACAGTATTTGAACATAATCCTTAGTTTCCTCATAAATGCAGTTTTGACTTATAAATATGGGTCCGGATCAAAGAAAATGTTAAATGAGCTGCCAAACAAGGAAAAACTTTTCCAATTGATCTCTAGCCCCTATGCGCTCTTATTAAGGCTGTAATTCTGCCATTTAAAGGTATATTCTAGCCCTTCCAATATTCAGCAACAGACAAAACACTTATTATAAACATATAAATTAAATGATTAAACTTTACAAAAGGCTCAATTAAAACATTACAAAACATCTCAAAATTTTCTTGCTAGCCCTGCCCTGGCTGCTCAAATGCTTCTCCTCTGCCAACAGTCGCATCAACAAAAGTCTCTTTGTTGGAACCTAATGAAAAGTTACATTAATTTTTAAGCTAGACTAGATAATGCTTCTTCCCATACTCTAATCTATGTATCTAAAATTATCTAAGTTTCAATGTACGTTTTTGTTTTTAGATAGTATGGAGTTAATGGGCTCTATTTGGATTCGGCTTTTCATGAACTGAAGGGTGTTCAAAGTTTGGTATAATCTTTATTTAATTGTGAATGTGATTTCAATATAATTATTTGTTAGTCTAGTAGAGACTTTTCTTGAGACATCAACATTATATAATACTTTTGTTATGCCTTGGTTTGGGGTAAGATACGATTGTCCAAAAAATGGGAACTCTTTATATATATAATATATATATAAATATAAATATATATATAAATATAAGTTTATACGTGAGATGAAAACTTTTGGATAAGCTCTATTAAAAAGAATTCTATTTTTGATAAATTGATCTATTCTCTATAATCTGGAGTGATCTCTTAAGATCAGAGTGACCCAGGTTGCTGGAGTTGTGCTGAACTAAGTGGTAGAATTTTCTTGGATGGCTGGGTCATTTACAAATGAATTAGGATTTTAAAGCCTTAATTGCTGAACATTGGATTATTCTTACACGGGGATTTTCTTGCAGAAGAGCTGAAAAGATTTTGAGCTGTTAATGAATATAAATATATATTTGGACTGGAATGGACGTATGTACAATATAATATGATTTGATAAATATGTTCAATGATCTATAAAATGCTAACATACAAGATATTTCTTGGTTGCTATAGAAAAGTAAAATATAGTCCAGAGGAACACCAAGTTCAGCACACCAACTCAAGAAATGCCCCCGGTACCACAAATCATCTCGAGATGAGAGCTGATTCCCTATTTTTGACTCAAGAGGAATGCAATTTCCACAAGCACCTGAACAGGAGGCCTCTTGTCGCTATAGATATGTGAGAGGGACCCTGAGTTTGCTACCTCAATTGGAATGAACACCGAGATGCCGTGACTCGAAATATGGCCGGATTTCCCTCCAGTGACTTGAATGCAGGCCAGGCTTTCATATCCCAAGATGAAGAGATGTGTGAATTCCCTGTGGAGACTTTAGAGAAAGCCCTAGTACCCCCCCTCATTTCGACAAGAGGCCTCACATCCCCTTGAAATTTCGAGAGGAACTTGGACTTCAATGCGTCCAAAGGACAACAAGCCTGACTCCTCGTAAAAGTTGAAAGGAATCCGACAATCACTGTGGGAACTGAAAGGGACCCTGGGTTTCATGTCTCACCTAAAGAGGCATCCCTATTGCCCTGCCAAGCCTCGATGAGAATCTCGATGTGTCCCTCGCAACTAGACATGAGTCCTAACTTCGCTGAACAAACTCGAATTTGGAAGGGCCATCCAAGTCCTAACTCGAGAATACACCCCTGCTTCCCGCCGCAACTCGAGAAAAACGGCGAGACTTCCCCCTTGCCGGCTGATGAGGTCCGATTCCCCTGCAGTGGGTGCAGAGCAATTCCTTGTTCCACATCAAACACGAAAGGAGCCTGGACTTCCTGGATGGATCACCAGAGAATCCTGAAGAACACTCTCACAAGTCTAAAGGGGCCCTGATGTCACCACAGCAACCCGAATGAGATCCGTGTACCCAAAATCAACTCAAGAGGAGGCCCGATTGCCTGCATTGGCTCCAGAGCAATTCCACATTCCCCATCAAACACGACAAGGGGCTTAACTTCCTTTAGACAACTCCAGAGATTCCCCGAATACAACAACCAAAGTCTAGAAGAACACCAAGTTCAGCATGGCAACTCGAGAAAAGCTCCGTGTACCCCAAATCATCTCAAGATGAGAGTGGATTCCCTGGCATCTACTCAAGAGAGATGAAGACATTCCACAAGCTTCTTAAGATGAGGCATCTCTCAGCAGTAGGTATGTGAGGGGGAATCTGAGTATGCTGCCTCAAGAAGAACGGACACCGAGGTGCCCTGACTGGAAATAAGGCCAGATTTCCCCGCAGTGACTTGAATGCAGGCTCGTCTTTCATCTCACAAGATGAAGGGTTGTCTGAATCCCCTGTGGAGTCTTTAGAGAAAGAACTAGTTCCCCACTTCATCTCGACAGGAGGCCTCACATCCCTTTGAAAATTCGAAAGGAACTTGGAGTTCAGTGCTTCCAAAAGAGAAGATGACAGTATCCTATTGAAAATTGATAGGAATCCCAATATAAATGTGGCACCTGGAAAGGGAAACTGGGTCCCAAGTCTCAACTAAAGAGGCGTCCCTATTGCCCTGCCAAGACTCGAGGAGAAGCCCGATGTGTTCCTGGTAACTAGACATGAATCCTGACATCGCTGAATGTACACAAGTTTTGAAGGGCCATCCACGTCCTACCACGAGAGTATACCCCAGGTTCCCACCGCAAATCGAGAAAAACCACGAAACTTCCCCCTCGCTGCCAGATTAGGCCCGATTCCCCTGAATTGCATGCAGAGCAATTCCGTGTTCCCCATCAAACATGAAAGGAGTCTGGACTTTCTGGATGGAACTTCAGAGAGTCCCCAAGAACACTGTCAAAAGACAAGAGGGACGCTGATGTCACCGCAGCAACAGGAAAGGGCTCCGTGTTCTGCAAATCAACTCGAGATGAGTCCAGATTCCCCTGCATGTGCTCCAGAGCCATCCCGAATTCCCCATCCAACACGAGAAGTGGCTTGTCTTCCTTTAAACAACAACAGAGAATCCACAAGAACACCGTCCAAAATCCAGAGGAACACCAAGTTCAGCAGAGCAACATTTTAAGACAAAACTGCTTAGTCCCCTTCCCCTTTCTTGAGATATGGATTTTCTCCTGACCTTGTGACTAACATTATTCCTTGTTTCTTTGGGAACCGTTGCAGTTTGTTTGGTTTGCTGAACTCTATCATTCCCGAAAGAAGTTTCCTGTACTGCAGCCTGTATATACTCATACAAAAATCATTAAAGCACCCTTGTTCCGTTAGAGCTTAGGTCCCCCTGTCGTTTTTTGTCTCTCTGTCTCTTTTTTTTCTCTCTCTCTATCTTTTTCTGGCTGACTTTCTGGGGCGTGGAGATCTGTCGTGCTCACTTTTCTGCCCGGGCTTCTAAGACCCACTCAAGAGGGTGCCTGGTACCTTGGTGAGTGATGCAAGCCCTGTGTCAAGGACAATGTTGGTCCTTTGTGTAAACCAAGGGATATCAGCCTCCTTCTCTCTTTTACTTTCTGATCGCCATCCCTGTACCTCAAGGTTCCGGTCCATTAAAGGACTCCAGTAAATGTGGCCAAAGAACAGGGACACTGGTATACGTGCTATATCGGGTGGAGTGACTCATGGACATATTGAGGACTGTAAATAATAAGGCTTGGGTTAAAAGGCTGGCCAGCCACATTATTTTCTACTTCACTTCACCACTTCTTTATATTTCAGGGACTTCTGTTTTCATGTCAATGTATAGAGGCTTGCCTTCAAACAGTATTTGAACATAATCCTTAGTTTCCTCATAAATGCAGTTTTGACTTATAAATATGGGTCCGGATCAAAGAAAATGTTAAATGAGCTGCCAAACAAGGAAAAACTTTTCCAATTGATCTCTAGCCCCTATGCGCTCTTATTAAGGCTGTAATTCTGCCATTTAAAGGTATATTCTAGCCCTTCCAATATTCAGCAACAGACAAAACACTTATTATAAACATATAAATTAAATGATTAAACTTTACAAAAGGCTCAATTAAAACATTACAAAACATCTCAAAATTTTCTTGCTAGCCCTGCCCTGGCTGCTCAAATGCTTCTCCTCTGCCAACAGTCGCATCAACAAAAGTCTCTTTGTTGGAACCTAATGAAAAGTTACATTAATTTTTAAGCTAGACTAGATAATGCTTCTTCCCATACTCTAATCTATGTATCTAAAATTATCTAAGTTTCAATGTACGTTTTTGTTTTTAGATAGTATGGAGTTAATGGGCTCTATTTGGATTCGGCTTTTCATGAACTGAAGGGTGTTCAAAGTTTGGTATAATCTTTATTTAATTGTGAATGTGATTTCAATATAATTATTTGTTAGTCTAGTAGAGACTTTTCTTGAGACATCAACATTATATAATACTTTTGTTATGCCTTGGTTTGGGGTAAGATACGATTGTCCAAAAAATGGGAAACTCTTTATATATATATATATATATATAAATATAAATATATATATAAATATAAGTTTATACGTGAGATGAAAACTTTTGGATAAGCTCTATTAAAAAGAATTCTATTTTTGATAAATTGATCTATTCTCTATAATCTGGAGTGATCTCTTAAGATCAGAGTGACCCAGGTTGCTGGAGTTGTGCTGAACTAAGTGGTAGAATTTTCTTGGATGGCTGGGTCATTTACAAATGAATTAGGATTTTAAAGCCTTAATTGCTGAACATTGGATTATTCTTACACGGGGATTTTCTTGCAGAAGAGCTGAAAAGATTTTGAGCTGTTAATGAATATAAATATATATTTGGACTGGAATGGACGTATGTACAATATAATATGATTTGATAAATATGTTCAATGATCTATAAAATGCTAACATACAAGATATTTCTTGGTTGCTATAGAAAAGTAAAATATAGTCCAGAGGAACACCAAGTTCAGCACACCAACTCAAGAAATGCCCCCGGTACCACAAATCATCTCGAGATGAGAGCTGATTCCCTATTTTTGACTCAAGAGGAATGCAATTTCCACAAGCACCTGAACAGGAGGCCTCTTGTCGCTATAGATATGTGAGAGGGACCCTGAGTTTGCTACCTCAATTGGAATGAACACCGAGATGCCGTGACTCGAAATATGGCCGGATTTCCCTCCAGTGACTTGAATGCAGGCCAGGCTTTCATATCCCAAGATGAAGAGATGTGTGAATTCCCTGTGGAGACTTTAGAGAAAGCCCTAGTACCCCCCCTCATTTCGACAAGAGGCCTCACATCCCCTTGAAATTTCGAGAGGAACTTGGACTTCAATGCGTCCAAAGGACAACAAGCCTGACTCCTCGTAAAAGTTGAAAGGAATCCGACAATCACTGTGGGAACTGAAAGGGACCCTGGGTTTCATGTCTCACCTAAAGAGGCATCCCTATTGCCCTGCCAAGCCTCGATGAGAATCTCGATGTGTCCCTCGCAACTAGACATGAGTCCTAACTTCGCTGAACAAACTCGAATTTGGAAGGGCCATCCAAGTCCTAACTCGAGAATACACCCCTGCTTCCCGCCGCAACTCGAGAAAAACGGCGAGACTTCCCCCTTGCCGGCTGATGAGGTCCGATTCCCCTGCAGTGGGTGCAGAGCAATTCCTTGTTCCACATCAAACACGAAAGGAGCCTGGACTTCCTGGATGGATCACCAGAGAATCCTGAAGAACACTCTCACAAGTCTAAAGGGGCCCTGATGTCACCACAGCAACCCGAATGAGATCCGTGTACCCAAAATCAACTCAAGAGGAGGCCCGATTGCCTGCATTGGCTCCAGAGCAATTCCACATTCCCCATCAAACACGACAAGGGGCTTAACTTCCTTTAGACAACTCCAGAGATTCCCCGAATACAACAACCAAAGTCTAGAAGAACACCAAGTTCAGCATGGCAACTCGAGAAAAGCTCCGTGTACCCCAAATCATCTCAAGATGAGAGTGGATTCCCTGGCATCTACTCAAGAGAGATGAAGACATTCCACAAGCTTCTTAAGATGAGGCATCTCTCAGCAGTAGGTATGTGAGGGGGAATCTGAGTATGCTGCCTCAAGAAGAACGGACACCGAGGTGCCCTGACTGGAAATAAGGCCAGATTTCCCCGCAGTGACTTGAATGCAGGCTCGTCTTTCATCTCACAAGATGAAGGGTTGTCTGAATCCCCTGTGGAGTCTTTAGAGAAAGAACTAGTTCCCCACTTCATCTCGACAGGAGGCCTCACATCCCTTTGAAAATTCGAAAGGAACTTGGAGTTCAGTGCTTCCAAAAGAGAAGATGACAGTATCCTATTGAAAATTGATAGGAATCCCAATATAAATGTGGCACCTGGAAAGGGAAACTGGGTCCCAAGTCTCAACTAAAGAGGCGTCCCTATTGCCCTGCCAAGACTCGAGGAGAAGCCCGATGTGTTCCTGGTAACTAGACATGAATCCTGACATCGCTGAATGTACACAAGTTTTGAAGGGCCATCCACGTCCTACCACGAGAGTATACCCCAGGTTCCCACCGCAAATCGAGAAAAACCACGAAACTTCCCCCTCGCTGCCAGATTAGGCCCGATTCCCCTGAATTGCATGCAGAGCAATTCCGTGTTCCCCATCAAACATGAAAGGAGTCTGGACTTTCTGGATGGAACTTCAGAGAGTCCCCAAGAACACTGTCAAAAGACAAGAGGGACGCTGATGTCACCGCAGCAACAGGAAAGGGCTCCGTGTTCTGCAAATCAACTCGAGATGAGTCCAGATTCCCCTGCATGTGCTCCAGAGCCATCCCGAATTCCCCATCCAACACGAGAAGTGGCTTGTCTTCCTTTAAACAACAACAGAGAATCCACAAGAACACCGTCCAAAATCCAGAGGAACACCAAGTTCAGCAGAGCAACATTTTAAGACAAAACTGCTTAGTCCCCTTCCCCTTTCTTGAGATATGGATTTTCTCCTGACCTTGTGACTAACATTATTCCTTGTTTCTTTGGGAACCGTTGCAGTTTGTTTGGTTTGCTGAACTCTATCATTCCCGAAAGAAGTTTCCTGTACTGCAGCCTGTATATACTCATACAAAAATCATTAAAGCACCCTTGTTCCGTTAGAGCTTAGGTCCCCCTGTCGTTTTTTTGTCTCTCTGTCTCTTTTTTTCTCTCTCTCTATCTTTTTCTGGCTGACTTTCTGGGGGCGTGGAGATCTGTCGTGCTCACTTTTCTGCCCGGGCTTCTAAGACCCACTCAAGAGGGTGCCTGGTACCTTGGTGAGTGATGCAAGCCCTGTGTCAAGGACAATGTTGGTCCTTTGTGTAAACCAAGGGATATCAGCCTCCTTCTCTCTTTTACTTTCTGATCGCCATCCCTGTACCTCAAGGTTCCGGTCCATTAAAGGACTCCAGTAAATGTGGCCAAAGAACAGGGACACTGGTATACGTGCTATATCGGGTGGAGTGACTCATGGACATATTGAGGACTGTAAATAATAAGGCTTGGGTTAAAAGGCTGGCCAGCCACATTATTTTTCTACTTCACTTCACCACTTCTTTATATTTCAGGGACTTCTGTTTTCATGTCAATGTATAGAGGCTTGCCTTCAAACAGTATTTGAACATAATCCTTAGTTTCCTCATAAATGCAGTTTTGACTTATAAATATGGGTCCGGATCAAAGAAAATGTTAAATGAGCTGCCAACAAGGAAAAACTTTTCCAATTGATCTCTAGCCCCTATGCGCTCTTATTAAGGCTGTAATTCTGCCATTTAAAGGTATATTCTAGCCCTTCCAATATTCAGCAACAGACAAAACACTTATTATAAACATATAAATTAAATGATTAAACTTTACAAAAGGCTCAATTAAAACATTACAAAACATCTCAAAATTTTCTTGCTAGCCCTGCCCTGGCTGCTCAAATGCTTCTCCTCTGCCAACAGTCGCATCAACAAAAGTCTCTTTGTTGGAACCTAATGAAAAGTTACATTAATTTTTAAGCTAGACTAGATAATGCTTCTTCCCATACTCTAATCTATGTATCTAAAATTATCTAAGTTTCAATGTACGTTTTTGTTTTTAGATAGTATGGAGTTAATGGGCTCTATTTGGATTCGGCTTTTCATGAACTGAAGGGTGTTCAAAGTTTGGTATAATGTTTTTATTTAATTGTGAATGTGATTTCAATATAATTATTTGTTAGTCTAGTAGAGACTTTTCTTGAGACATCAACATTATATAATACTTTTGTTATGCCTTGGTTTGGGGTAAGATACGATTGTCCAAAAAATGGGAACTCTTTTATATATATATATATATATATAAATAAAATATATATATATAAATATAAGTTTATACGTGAGATGAAAACTTTTGGATAAGCTCTATTAAAAAGAATTCTATTTTTGATAAATTGATCTATTCTCTATAATCTGGAGTGATCTCTTAAGATCAGAGTGACCCAGGTTGCTGGAGTTGTGCTGAACTAAGTGGTAGAATTTTCTTGGATGGCTGGGTCATTTACAAATGAATTAGGATTTTAAAGCCTTAATTGCTGAACATTGGATTATTCTTACACGGGGATTTTCTTGCAGAAGAGCTGAAAAGATTTTGAGCTGTTAATGAATATAAATATATATTTGGACTGGAATGGACGTATGTACAATATAATATGATTTGATAAATATGTTCAATGATCTATAAAATGCTAACATACAAGATATTTCTTGGTTGCTATAGAAAAGTAAAATATAGTCCAGAGGAACACCAAGTTCAGCACACCAACTCAAGAAATGCCCCCGGTACCACAAATCATCTCGAGATGAGAGCTGATTCCCTATTTTTGACTCAAGAGGAATGCAATTTCCACAAGCACCTGAACAGGAGGCCTCTTGTCGCTATAGATATGTGAGAGGGACCCTGAGTTTGCTACCTCAATTGGAATGAACACCGAGATGCCGTGACTCGAAATATGGCCGGATTTCCCTCCAGTGACTTGAATGCAGGCCAGGCTTTCATATCCCAAGATGAAGAGATGTGTGAATTCCCTGTGGAGACTTTAGAGAAAGCCCTAGTACCCCCCCTCATTTCGACAAGAGGCCTCACATCCCCTTGAAATTTCGAGAGGAACTTGGACTTCAATGCGTCCAAAGGACAACAAGCCTGACTCCTCGTAAAAGTTGAAAGGAATCCGACAATCACTGTGGGAACTGAAAGGGACCCTGGGTTTCATGTCTCACCTAAAGAGGCATCCCTATTGCCCTGCCAAGCCTCGATGAGAATCTCGATGTGTCCCTCGCAACTAGACATGAGTCCTAACTTCGCTGAACAAACTCGAATTTGGAAGGGCCATCCAAGTCCTAACTCGAGAATACACCCCTGCTTCCCGCCGCAACTCGAGAAAAACGGCGAGACTTCCCCCTTGCCGGCTGATGAGGTCCGATTCCCCTGCAGTGGGTGCAGAGCAATTCCTTGTTCCACATCAAACACGAAAGGAGCCTGGACTTCCTGGATGGATCACCAGAGAATCCTGAAGAACACTCTCACAAGTCTAAAGGGGCCCTGATGTCACCACAGCAACCCGAATGAGATCCGTGTACCCAAAATCAACTCAAGAGGAGGCCCGATTGCCTGCATTGGCTCCAGAGCAATTCCACATTCCCCATCAAACACGACAAGGGGCTTAACTTCCTTTAGACAACTCCAGAGATTCCCCGAATACAACAACCAAAGTCTAGAAGAACACCAAGTTCAGCATGGCAACTCGAGAAAAGCTCCGTGTACCCCAAATCATCTCAAGATGAGAGTGGATTCCCTGGCATCTACTCAAGAGAGATGAAGACATTCCACAAGCTTCTTAAGATGAGGCATCTCTCAGCAGTAGGTATGTGAGGGGGAATCTGAGTATGCTGCCTCAAGAAGAACGGACACCGAGGTGCCCTGACTGGAAATAAGGCCAGATTTCCCCGCAGTGACTTGAATGCAGGCTCGTCTTTCATCTCACAAGATGAAGGGTTGTCTGAATCCCCTGTGGAGTCTTTAGAGAAAGAACTAGTTCCCCACTTCATCTCGACAGGAGGCCTCACATCCCTTTGAAAATTCGAAAGGAACTTGGAGTTCAGTGCTTCCAAAAGAGAAGATGACAGTATCCTATTGAAAATTGATAGGAATCCCAATATAAATGTGGCACCTGGAAAGGGAACTGGGTCCCAAGTCTCAACTAAAGAGGCGTCCCTATTGCCCTGCCAAGACTCGAGGAGAAGCCCGATGTGTTCCTGGTAACTAGACATGAATCCTGACATCGCTGAATGTACACAAGTTTTGAAGGGCCATCCACGTCCTACCACGAGAGTATACCCCAGGTTCCCACCGCAAATCGAGAAAAACCACGAAACTTCCCCCTCGCTGCCAGATTAGGCCCGATTCCCCTGAATTGCATGCAGAGCAATTCCGTGTTCCCCATCAAACATGAAAGGAGTCTGGACTTTCTGGATGGAACTTCAGAGAGTCCCCAAGAACACTGTCAAAAGACAAGAGGGACGCTGATGTCACCGCAGCAACAGGAAAGGGCTCCGTGTTCTGCAAATCAACTCGAGATGAGTCCAGATTCCCCTGCATGTGCTCCAGAGCCATCCCGAATTCCCCATCCAACACGAGAAGTGGCTTGTCTTCCTTTAAACAACAACAGAGAATCCACAAGAACACACCGTCCAAAATCCAGAGGAACACCAAGTTCAGCAGAGCAACATTTTAAGACAAAACTGCTTAGTCCCCTTCCCCTTTCTTGAGATATGGATTTTCTCCTGACCTTGTGACTAACATTATTCCTTGTTTCTTTGGGAACCGTTGCAGTTTGTTTGGTTTGCTGAACTCTATCATTCCCGAAAGAAGTTTCCTGTACTGCAGCCTGTATATACTCATACAAAAATCATTAAAGCACCCTTGTTCCGTTAGAGCTTAGGTCCCCCTGTCGTTTTTTGTCTCTCTGTCTCTTTTTTTCTCTCTCTCTATCTTTTTCTGGCTGACTTTCTGGGGCGTGGAGATCTGTCGTGCTCACTTTTCTGCCCGGGCTTCTAAGACCCACTCAAGAGGGTGCCTGGTACCTTGGTGAGTGATGCAAGCCCTGTGTCAAGGACAATGTTGGTCCTTTGTGTAAACCAAGGGATATCAGCCTCCTTCTCTCTTTTACTTTCTGATCGCCATCCCTGTACCTCAAGGTTCCGGTCCATTAAAGGACTCCAGTAAATGTGGCCAAAGAACAGGGACACTGGTATACGTGCTATATCGGGTGGAGTGACTCATGGACATATTGAGGACTGTAAATAATAAGGCTTGGGTTAAAAGGCTGGCCAGCCACATTATTTTTCTACTTCACTTCACCACTTCTTTATATTTCAGGGACTTCTGTTTTCATGTCAATGTATAGAGGCTTGCCTTCAAACAGTATTTGAACATAATCCTTAGTTTCCTCATAAATGCAGTTTTGACTTATAAATATGGGTCCGGATCAAAGAAAATGTTAAATGAGCTGCCAAACAAGGAAAAACTTTTCCAATTGATCTCTAGCCCCTATGCGCTCTTATTAAGGCTGTAATTCTGCCATTTAAAGGTATATTCTAGCCCTTCCAATATTCAGCAACAGACAAAACACTTATTATAAACATATAAATTAAATGATTAAACTTTACAAAAGGCTCAATTAAAACATTACAAAACATCTCAAAATTTTCTTGCTAGCCCTGCCCTGGCTGCTCAAATGCTTCTCCTCTGCCAACAGTCGCATCAACAAAAGTCTCTTTGTTGGAACCTAATGAAAAGTTACATTAATTTTTAAGCTAGACTAGATAATGCTTCTTCCCATACTCTAATCTATGTATCTAAAATTATCTAAGTTTCAATGTACGTTTTTTGTTTTTAGATAGTATGGAGTTAATGGGCTCTATTTGGATTCGGCTTTTCATGAACTGAAGGGTGTTCAAAGTTTGGTATAATCTTTATTTAATTGTGAATGTGATTTCAATATAATTATTTGTTAGTCTAGTAGAGACTTTTCTTGAGACATCAACATTATATAATACTTTTGTTATGCCTTGGTTTGGGGTAAGATACGATTGTCCAAAAAATGGGAACTCTTTTATATATATATATATATATATAAATATAAATATATATATAAATATAAGTTTATACGTGAGATGAAAACTTTTGGATAAGCTCTATTAAAAAGAATTCTATTTTTGATAAATTGATCTATTCTCTATAATCTGGAGTGATCTCTTAAGATCAGAGTGACCCAGGTTGCTGGAGTTGTGCTGAACTAAGTGGTAGAATTTTCTTGGATGGCTGGGTCATTTACAAATGAATTAGGATTTTAAAGCCTTAATTGCTGAACATTGGATTATTCTTACACGGGGATTTTCTTGCAGAAGAGCTGAAAAGATTTTGAGCTGTTAATGAATATAAATATATATTTGGACTGGAATGGACGTATGTACAGTATAATATGATTTGATAAATATGTTCAATGATCTATAAAATGCTAACATACAAGATATTTCTTGGTTGCTATAGAAAAGTAAAATATAGTCCAGAGGAACACCAAGTTCAGCACACCAACTCAAGAAATGCCCCCGGTACCACAAATCATCTCGAGATGAGAGCTGATTCCCTATTTTTGACTCAAGAGGAATGCAATTTCCACAAGCACCTGAACAGGAGGCCTCTTGTCGCTATAGATATGTGAGAGGGACCCTGAGTTTGCTACCTCAATTGGAATGAACACCGAGATGCCGTGACTCGAAATATGGCCGGATTTCCCTCCAGTGACTTGAATGCAGGCCAGGCTTTCATATCCCAAGATGAAGAGATGTGTGAATTCCCTGTGGAGACTTTAGAGAAAGCCCTAGTACCCCCCCTCATTTCGACAAGAGGCCTCACATCCCCTTGAAATTTCGAGAGGAACTTGGACTTCAATGCGTCCAAAGGACAACAAGCCTGACTCCTCGTAAAAGTTGAAAGGAATCCGACAATCACTGTGGGAACTGAAAGGGACCCTGGGTTTCATGTCTCACCTAAAGAGGCATCCCTATTGCCCTGCCAAGCCTCGATGAGAATCTCGATGTGTCCCTCGCAACTAGACATGAGTCCTAACTTCGCTGAACAAACTCGAATTTGGAAGGGCCATCCAAGTCCTAACTCGAGAATACACCCCTGCTTCCCGCCGCAACTCGAGAAAAACGGCGAGACTTCCCCCTTGCCGGCTGATGAGGTCCGATTCCCCTGCAGTGGGTGCAGAGCAATTCCTTGTTCCACATCAAACACGAAAGGAGCCTGGACTTCCTGGATGGATCACCAGAGAATCCTGAAGAACACTCTCACAAGTCTAAAGGGGCCCTGATGTCACCACAGCAACCCGAATGAGATCCGTGTACCCAAAATCAACTCAAGAGGAGGCCCGATTGCCTGCATTGGCTCCAGAGCAATTCCACATTCCCCATCAAACACGACAAGGGGCTTAACTTCCTTTAGACAACTCCAGAGATTCCCCGAATACAACAACCAAAGTCTAGAAGAACACCAAGTTCAGCATGGCAACTCGAGAAAAGCTCCGTGTACCCCAAATCATCTCAAGATGAGAGTGGATTCCCTGGCATCTACTCAAGAGAGATGAAGACATTCCACAAGCTTCTTAAGATGAGGCATCTCTCAGCAGTAGGTATGTGAGGGGGAATCTGAGTATGCTGCCTCAAGAAGAACGGACACCGAGGTGCCCTGACTGGAAATAAGGCCAGATTTCCCCGCAGTGACTTGAATGCAGGCTCGTCTTTCATCTCACAAGATGAAGGGTTGTCTGAATCCCCTGTGGAGTCTTTAGAGAAAGAACTAGTTCCCCACTTCATCTCGACAGGAGGCCTCACATCCCTTTGAAAATTCGAAAGGAACTTGGAGTTCAGTGCTTCCAAAAGAGAAGATGACAGTATCCTATTGAAAATTGATAGGAATCCCAATATAAATGTGGCACCTGGAAAGGGAAACTGGGTCCCAAGTCTCAACTAAAGAGGCGTCCCTATTGCCCTGCCAAGACTCGAGGAGAAGCCCGATGTGTTCCTGGTAACTAGACATGAATCCTGACATCGCTGAATGTACACAAGTTTTGAAGGGCCATCCACGTCCTACCACGAGAGTATACCCCAGGTTCCCACCGCAAATCGAGAAAAACCACGAAACTTCCCCCTCGCTGCCAGATTAGGCCCGATTCCCCTGAATTGCATGCAGAGCAATTCCGTGTTCCCCATCAAACATGAAAGGAGTCTGGACTTTCTGGATGGAACTTCAGAGAGTCCCCAAGAACACTGTCAAAAGACAAGAGGGACGCTGATGTCACCGCAGCAACAGGAAAGGGCTCCGTGTTCTGCAAATCAACTCGAGATGAGTCCAGATTCCCCTGCATGTGCTCCAGAGCCATCCCGAATTCCCCATCCAACACGAGAAGTGGCTTGTCTTCCTTTAAACAACAACAGAGAATCCACAAGAACACCGTCCAAAATCCAGAGGAACACCAAGTTCAGCAGAGCAACATTTTAAGACAAAACTGCTTAGTCCCCTTCCCCTTTCTTGAGATATGGATTTTCTCCTGACCTTGTGACTAACATTATTCCTTGTTTCTTTGGGAACCGTTGCAGTTTGTTTGGTTTGCTGAACTCTATCATTCCCGAAAGAAGTTTCCTGTACTGCAGCCTGTATATACTCATACAAAAATCATTAAAGCACCCTTGTTCCGTTAGAGCTTAGGTCCCCCTGTCGTTTTTTGTCTCTCTGTCTCTTTTTTTCTCTCTCTCTATCTTTTTCTGGCTGACTTTCTGGGGCGTGGAGATCTGTCGTGCTCACTTTTCTGCCCGGGCTTCTAAGACCCACTCAAGAGGGTGCCTGGTACCTTGGTGAGTGATGCAAGCCCTGTGTCAAGGACAATGTTGGTCCTTTGTGTAAACCAAGGGATATCAGCCTCCTTCTCTCTTTTACTTTCTGATCGCCATCCCTGTACCTCAAGGTTCCGGTCCATTAAAGGACTCCAGTAAATGTGGCCAAAGAACAGGGACACTGGTATACGTGCTATATCGGGTGGAGTGACTCATGGACATATTGAGGACTGTAAATAATAAGGCTTGGGTTAAAAGGCTGGCCAGCCACATTATTTTTCTACTTCACTTACCACTTCTTTATATTTCAGGGACTTCTGTTTTCATGTCAATGTATAGAGGCTTGCCTTCAAACAGTATTTGAACATAATCCTTAGTTTCCTCATAAATGCAGTTTTGACTTATAAATATGGGTCCGGATCAAAGAAAATGTTAAATGAGCTGCCAAACAAGGAAAAACTTTTCCAATTGATCTCTAGCCCCTATGCGCTCTTATTAAGGCTGTAATTCTGCCATTTAAAGGTATATTCTAGCCCTTCCAATATTCAGCAACAGACAAAACACTTATTATAAACATATAAATTAAATGATTAAACTTTACAAAAGGCTCAATTAAAACATTACAAAACATCTCAAAATTTTCTTGCTAGCCCTGCCCTGGCTGCTCAAATGCTTCTCCTCTGCCAACAGTCGCATCAACAAAAGTCTCTTTGTTGGAACCTAATGAAAAGTTACATTAATTTTTAAGCTAGACTAGATAATGCTTCTTCCCATACTCTAATCTATGTATCTAAAATTATCTCTAAGTTTCAATGTACGTTTTTGTTTTTAGATAGTATGGAGTTAATGGGCTCTATTTGGATTCGGCTTTTCATGAACTGAAGGGTGTTCAAAGTTTGGTATAATCTTTATTTAATTGTGAATGTGATTTCAATATAATTATTTGTTAGTCTAGTAGAGACTTTTCTTGAGACATCAACATTATATAATACTTTTGTTATGCCTTGGTTTGGGGTAAGATACGATTGTCCAAAAAATGGGAACTCTTTTTATATATATATATATATATATAAATATAAATATATATATAAATATAAGTTTATACGTGAGATGAAAACTTTTGGATAAGCTCTATTAAAAAGAATTCTATTTTTGATAAATTGATCTATTCTCTATAATCTGGAGTGATCTCTTAAGATCAGAGTGACCCAGGTTGCTGGAGTTGTGCTGAACTAAGTGGTAGAATTTTCTTGGATGGCTGGGTCATTTACAAATGAATTAGGATTTTTTAAAGCCCTTAATTGCTGAACATTGGATTATTCTTACACGGGGATTTTCTTGCAGAAGAGCTGAAAAGATTTTGAGCTGTTAATGAATATAAATATATATTTGGACTGGAATGGACGTATGTACAGTATAATATGATTTGATAAATATGTTCAATGATCTATAAAATGCTAACATACAAGATATTTCTTGGTTGCTATAGAAAAGTAAAATATAGTCCAGAGGAACACCAAGTTCAGCACACCAACTCAAGAAATGCCCCCGGTACCACAAATCATCTCGAGATGAGAGCTGATTCCCTATTTTTGACTCAAGAGGAATGCAATTTCCACAAGCACCTGAACAGGAGGCCTCTTGTCGCTATAGATATGTGAGAGGGACCCTGAGTTTGCTACCTCAATTGGAATGAACACCGAGATGCCGTGACTCGAAATATGGCCGGATTTCCCTCCAGTGACTTGAATGCAGGCCAGGCTTTCATATCCCAAGATGAAGAGATGTGTGAATTCCCCTGTGGAGACTTTAGAGAAAGCCCTAGTACCCCCCCTCATTTCGACAAGAGGCCTCACATCCCCTTGAAATTTCGAGAGGAACTTGGACTTCAATGCGTCCAAAGGACAACAAGCCTGACTCCTCGTAAAAGTTGAAAGGAATCCGACAATCACTGTGGGAACTGAAAGGGACCCTGGGTTTCATGTCTCACCTAAAGAGGCATCCCTATTGCCCTGCCAAGCCTCGATGAGAATCTCGATGTGTCCCTCGCAACTAGACATGAGTCCTAACTTCGCTGAACAAACTCGAATTTGGAAGGGCCATCCAAGTCCTAACTCGAGAATACACCCCTGCTTCCCGCCGCAACTCGAGAAAAACGGCGAGACTTCCCCCTTGCCGGCTGATGAGGTCCGATTCCCCTGCAGTGGGTGCAGAGCAATTCCTTGTTCCACATCAAACACGAAAGGAGCCTGGACTTCCTGGATGGATCACCAGAGAATCCTGAAGAACACTCTCACAAGTCTAAAGGGGCCCTGATGTCACCACAGCAACCCGAATGAGATCCGTGTACCCAAAATCAACTCAAGAGGAGGCCCGATTGCCTGCATTGGCTCCAGAGCAATTCCACATTCCCCATCAAACACGACAAGGGGCTTAACTTCCTTTAGACAACTCCAGAGATTCCCCGAATACAACAACCAAAGTCTAGAAGAACACCAAGTTCAGCATGGCAACTCGAGAAAAGCTCCGTGTACCCCAAATCATCTCAAGATGAGAGTGGATTCCCTGGCATCTACTCAAGAGAGATGAAGACATTCCACAAGCTTCTTAAGATGAGGCATCTCTCAGCAGTAGGTATGTGAGGGGGAATCTGAGTATGCTGCCTCAAGAAGAACGGACACCGAGGTGCCCTGACTGGAAATAAGGCCAGATTTCCCCGCAGTGACTTGAATGCAGGCTCGTCTTTCATCTCACAAGATGAAGGGTTGTCTGAATCCCCTGTGGAGTCTTTAGAGAAAGAACTAGTTCCCCACTTCATCTCGACAGGAGGCCTCACATCCCTTTGAAAATTCGAAAGGAACTTGGAGTTCAGTGCTTCCAAAAGAGAAGATGACAGTATCCTATTGAAAATTGATAGGAATCCCAATATAAATGTGGCACCTGGAAAGGGAAACTGGGTCCCAAGTCTCAACTAAAGAGGCGTCCCTATTGCCCTGCCAAGACTCGAGGAGAAGCCCGATGTGTTCCTGGTAACTAGACATGAATCCTGACATCGCTGAATGTACACAAGTTTTGAAGGGCCATCCACGTCCTACCACGAGAGTATACCCCAGGTTCCCACCGCAAATCGAGAAAAACCACGAAACTTCCCCCTCGCTGCCAGATTAGGCCCGATTCCCCTGAATTGCATGCAGAGCAATTCCGTGTTCCCCATCAAACATGAAAGGAGTCTGGACTTTCTGGATGGAACTTCAGAGAGTCCCCAAGAACACTGTCAAAAGACAAGAGGGACGCTGATGTCACCGCAGCAACAGGAAAGGGCTCCGTGTTCTGCAAATCAACTCGAGATGAGTCCAGATTCCCCTGCATGTGCTCCAGAGCCATCCCGAATTCCCCATCCAACACGAGAAGTGGCTTGTCTTCCTTTAAACAACAACAGAGAATCCACAAGAACACCGTCCAAAATCCAGAGGAACACCAAGTTCAGCAGAGCAACATTTTAAGACAAAACTGCTTAGTCCCCTTCCCCTTTCTTGAGATATGGATTTTCTCCTGACCTTGTGACTAACATTATTCCTTGTTTCTTTGGGAACCGTTGCAGTTTGTTTGGTTTGCTGAACTCTATCATTCCCGAAAGAAGTTTCCTGTACTGCAGCCTGTATATACTCATACAAAAATCATTAAAGCACCCTTGTTCCGTTAGAGCTTAGGTCCCCCTGTCGTTTTTTGTCTCTCTGTCTCTTTTTTTCTCTCTCTCTATCTTTTTCTGGCTGACTTTCTGGGGCGTGGAGATCTGTCGTGCTCACTTTTCTGCCCGGGCTTCTAAGACCCACTCAAGAGGGTGCCTGGTACCTTGGTGAGTGATGCAAGCCCTGTGTCAAGGACAATGTTGGTCCTTTGTGTAAACCAAGGGATATCAGCCTCCTTCTCTCTTTTACTTTCTGATCGCCATCCCTGTACCTCAAGGTTCCGGTCCATTAAAGGACTCCAGTAAATGTGGCCAAAGAACAGGGACACTGGTATACGTGCTATATCGGGTGGAGTGACTCATGGACATATTGAGGACTGTAAATAATAAGGCTTGGGTTAAAAGGCTGGCCAGCCACATTATTTTTCTACTTCACTTCACCACTTCTTTATATTTCAGGGACTTCTGTTTTCATGTCAATGTATAGAGGCTTGCCTTCAAACAGTATTTGAACATAATCCTTAGTTTCCTCATAAATGCAGTTTTGACTTATAAATATGGGTCCGGATCAAAGAAAATGTTAAATGAGCTGCCAAACAAGGAAAAACTTTTCCAATTGATCTCTAGCCCCTATGCGCTCTTATTAAGGCTGTAATTCTGCCATTTAAAGGTATATTCTAGCCCTTCCAATATTCAGCAACAGACAAAACACTTATTATAAACATATAAATTAAATGATTAAACTTTACAAAAGGCTCAATTAAAACATTACAAAACATCTCAAAATTTTCTTGCTAGCCCTGCCCTGGCTGCTCAAATGCTTCTCCTCTGCCAACAGTCGCATCAACAAAAGTCTCTTTGTTGGAACCTAATGAAAAGTTACATTAATTTTTAAGCTAGACTAGATAATGCTTCTTCCCATACTCTAATCTATGTATCTAAAATTATCTAAGTTTCAATGTACGTTTTTGTTTTTAGATAGTATGGAGTTAATGGGCTCTATTTGGATTCGGCTTTTCATGAACTGAAGGGTGTTCAAAGTTTGGTATAATCTTTATTTAATTGTGAATGTGATTTCAATATAATTATTTGTTAGTGTTAGTCTAGTAGAGACTTTTCTTGAGACATCAACATTATATAATACTTTTGTTATGCCTTGGTTTGGGGTAAGATACGATTGTCCAAAAAATGGGAACTCTTTTTATATATATATATATATATATAAATATAATATATATATATAAATATAAGTTTATACGTGAGATGAAAACTTTTGGATAAGCTCTATTAAAAAGAATTCTATTTTTGATAAATTGATCTATTCTCTATAATCTGGAGTGATCTCTTAAGATCAGAGTGACCCAGGTTGCTGGAGTTGTGCTGAACTAAGTGGTAGAATTTTCTTGGATGGCTGGGTCATTTACAAATGAATTAGGATTTTAAAGCCTTAATTGCTGAACATTGGATTATTCTTACACGGGGATTTTCTTGCAGAAGAGCTGAAAAGATTTTGAGCTGTTAATGAATATAAATATATATTTGGACTGGAATGGACGTATGTACAGTATAATATGATTTGATAAATATGTTCAATGATCTATAAAATGCTAACATACAAGATATATTTCTTGGTTGCTATAGAAAAGTAAAATATAGTCCAGAGGAACACCAAGTTCAGCACACCAACTCAAGAAATGCCCCCGGTACCACAAATCATCTCGAGATGAGAGCTGATTCCCTATTTTTGACTCAAGAGGAATGCAATTTCCACAAGCACCTGAACAGGAGGCCTCTTGTCGCTATAGATATGTGAGAGGGACCCTGAGTTTGCTACCTCAATTGGAATGAACACCGAGATGCCGTGACTCGAAATATGGCCGGATTTCCCTCCAGTGACTTGAATGCAGGCCAGGCTTTCATATCCCAAGATGAAGAGATGTGTGAATTCCCTGTGGAGACTTTAGAGAAAGCCCTAGTACCCCCCCTCATTTCGACAAGAGGCCTCACATCCCCTTGAAATTTCGAGAGGAACTTGGACTTCAATGCGTCCAAAGGACAACAAGCCTGACTCCTCGTAAAAGTTGAAAGGAATCCGACAATCACTGTGGGAACTGAAAAGGGACCCTGGGTTTCATGTCTCACCTAAAGAGGCATCCCTATTGCCCTGCCAAGCCTCGATGAGAATCTCGATGTGTCCCTCGCAACTAGACATGAGTCCTAACTTCGCTGAACAAACTCGAATTTGGAAGGGCCATCCAAGTCCTAACTCGAGAATACACCCCTGCTTCCCGCCGCAACTCGAGAAAAACGGCGAGACTTCCCCCTTGCCGGCTGATGAGGTCCGATTCCCCTGCAGTGGGTGCAGAGCAATTCCTTGTTCCACATCAAACACGAAAGGAGCCTGGACTTCCTGGATGGATCACCAGAGAATCCTGAAGAACACTCTCACAAGTCTAAAGGGGCCCTGATGTCACCACAGCAACCCGAATGAGATCCGTGTACCCAAAATCAACTCAAGAGGAGGCCCGATTGCCTGCATTGGCTCCAGAGCAATTCCACATTCCCCATCAAACACGACAAGGGGCTTAACTTCCTTTAGACAACTCCAGAGATTCCCCGAATACAACAACCAAAGTCTAGAAGAACACCAAGTTCAGCATGGCAACTCGAGAAAAGCTCCGTGTACCCCAAATCATCTCAAGATGAGAGTGGATTCCCTGGCATCTACTCAAGAGAGATGAAGACATTCCACAAGCTTCTTAAGATGAGGCATCTCTCAGCAGTAGGTATGTGAGGGGGAATCTGAGTATGCTGCCTCAAGAAGAACGGACACCGAGGTGCCCTGACTGGAAATAAGGCCAGATTTCCCCGCAGTGACTTGAATGCAGGCTCGTCTTTCATCTCACAAGATGAAGGGTTGTCTGAATCCCCTGTGGAGTCTTTAGAGAAAGAACTAGTTCCCCACTTCATCTCGACAGGAGGCCTCACATCCCTTTGAAAATTCGAAAGGAACTTGGAGTTCAGTGCTTCCAAAAGAGAAGATGACAGTATCCTATTGAAAATTGATAGGAATCCCAATATAAATGTGGCACCTGGAAAGGGAAACTGGGTCCCAAGTCTCAACTAAAGAGGCGTCCCTATTGCCCTGCCAAGACTCGAGGAGAAGCCCGATGTGTTCCTGGTAACTAGACATGAATCCTGACATCGCTGAATGTACACAAGTTTTGAAGGGCCATCCACGTCCTACCACGAGAGTATACCCCAGGTTCCCACCGCAAATCGAGAAAAACCACGAAACTTCCCCCTCGCTGCCAGATTAGGCCCGATTCCCCTGAATTGCATGCAGAGCAATTCCGTGTTCCCCATCAAACATGAAAGGAGTCTGGACTTTCTGGATGGAACTTCAGAGAGTCCCCAAGAACACTGTCAAAAGACAAGAGGGACGCTGATGTCACCGCAGCAACAGGAAAGGGCTCCGTGTTCTGCAAATCAACTCGAGATGAGTCCAGATTCCCCTGCATGTGCTCCAGAGCCATCCCGAATTCCCCATCCAACACGAGAAGTGGCTTGTCTTCCTTTAAACAACAACAGAGAATCCACAAGAACACCGTCCAAATCCAGAATCCAGAGGAACACCAAGTTCAGCAGAGCAACATTTTAAGACAAAACTGCTTAGTCCCCTTCCCCTTTCTTGAGATATGGATTTTCTCCTGACCTTGTGACTAACATTATTCCTTGTTTCTTTGGGAACCGTTGCAGTTTGTTTGGTTTGCTGAACTCTATCATTCCCGAAAGAAGTTTCCTGTACTGCAGCCTGTATATACTCATACAAAAATCATTAAAGCACCCTTGTTCCGTTAGAGCTTAGGTCCCCCTGTCGTTTTTTGTCTCTCTGTCTCTTTTTTCTCTCTCTCTATCTTTTTCTGGCTGACTTTCTGGGGCGTGGAGATCTGTCGTGCTCACTTTTCTGCCCGGGCTTCTAAGACCCACTCAAGAGGGTGCCTGGTACCTTGGTGAGTGATGCAAGCCCTGTGTCAAGGACAATGTTGGTCCTTTGTGTAAACCAAGGGATATCAGCCTCCTTCTCTCTTTTACTTTCTGATCGCCATCCCTGTACCTCAAGGTTCCGGTCCATTAAAGGACTCCAGTAAATGTGGCCAAAGAACAGGGACACTGGTATACGTGCTATATCGGGTGGAGTGACTCATGGACATATTGAGGACTGTAAATAATAAGGCTTGGGTTAAAAGGCTGGCCAGCCACATTATTTTTCTACTTCACTTCACCACTTCTTTATATTTCAGGGACTTCTGTTTTCATGTCAATGTATAGAGGCTTGCCTTCAAACAGTATTTGAACATAATCCTTAGTTTCCTCATAAATGCAGTTTTGACTTATAAATATGGGTCCGGATCAAAGAAAATGTTAAATGAGCTGCCAAACAAGGAAAAACTTTTCCAATTGATCTCTAGCCCCTATGCGCTCTTATTAAGGCTGTAATTCTGCCATTTAAAGGTATATTCTAGCCCTTCCAATATTCAGCAACAGACAAAACACTTATTATAAACATATAAATTAAATGATTAAACTTTACAAAAGGCTCAATTAAAACATTACAAAACATCTCAAAATTTTCTTGCTAGCCCTGCCCTGGCTGCTCAAATGCTTCTCCTCTGCCAACAGTCGCATCAACAAAAGTCTCTTTGTTGGAACCTAATGAAAAGTTACATTAATTTTTAAGCTAGACTAGATAATGCTTCTTCCCATACTCTAATCTATGTATCTAAAATTATCTAAGTTTCAATGTACGTTTTTGTTTTTAGATAGTATGGAGTTAATGGGCTCTATTTGGATTCGGCTTTTCATGAACTGAAGGGTGTTCAAAGTTTGGTATAATCTTTATTTAATTGTGAATGTGATTTCAATATAATTATTTGTTAGTCTAGTAGAGACTTTTCTTGAGACATCAACATTATATAATACTTTTGTTATGCCTTGGTTTGGGGTAAGATACGATTGTCCAAAAAATGGGAACTCTTTATATATATATATATATATATATAAATATAAATATATATATAAATATAAGTTTATACGTGAGATGAAAACTTTTGGATAACTCTATTAAAAAGAATTCTATTTTTGATAAATTGATCTATTCTCTATAATCTGGAGTGATCTCTTAAGATCAGAGTGACCCAGGTTGCTGGAGTTGTGCTGAACTAAGTGGTAGAATTTTCTTGGATGGCTGGGTCATTTACAAATGAATTAGGATTTTAAAGCCTTAATTGCTGAACATTGGATTATTCTTACACGGGGATTTTCTTGCAGAAGAGCTGAAAAGATTTTGAGCTGTTAATGAATATAAATATATATTTGGACTGGAATGGACGTATGTACAATATAATATGATTTGATAAATATGTTCAATGATCTATAAAATGCTAACATACAAGATATTTCTTGGTTGCTATAGAAAAGTAAAATATAGTCCAGAGGAACACCAAGTTCAGCACACCAACTCAAGAAATGCCCCCGGTACCACAAATCATCTCGAGATGAGAGCTGATTCCCTATTTTTGACTCAAGAGGAATGCAATTTCCACAAGCACCTGAACAGGAGGCCTCTTGTCGCTATAGATATGTGAGAGGGACCCTGAGTTTGCTACCTCAATTGGAATGAACACCGAGATGCCGTGACTCGAAATATGGCCGGATTTCCCTCCAGTGACTTGAATGCAGGCCAGGCTTTCATATCCCAAGATGAAGAGATGTGTGAATTCCCTGTGGAGACTTTAGAGAAAGCCCTAGTACCCCCCCTCATTTCGACAAGAGGCCTCACATCCCCTTGAAATTTCGAGAGGAACTTGGACTTCAATGCGTCCAAAGGACAACAAGCCTGACTCCTCGTAAAAGTTGAAAGGAATCCGACAATCACTGTGGGAACTGAAAGGGACCCTGGGTTTCATGTCTCACCTAAAGAGGCATCCCTATTGCCCTGCCAAGCCTCGATGAGAATCTCGATGTGTCCCTCGCAACTAGACATGAGTCCTAACTTCGCTGAACAAACTCGAATTTGGAAGGGCCATCCAAGTCCTAACTCGAGAATACACCCCTGCTTCCCGCCGCAACTCGAGAAAAACGGCGAGACTTCCCCCTTGCCGGCTGATGAGGTCCGATTCCCCTGCAGTGGGTGCAGAGCAATTCCTTGTTCCACATCAAACACGAAAGGAGCCTGGACTTCCTGGATGGATCACCAGAGAATCCTGAAGAACACTCTCACAAGTCTAAAGGGGCCCTGATGTCACCACAGCAACCCGAATGAGATCCGTGTACCCAAAATCAACTCAAGAGGAGGCCCGATTGCCTGCATTGGCTCCAGAGCAATTCCACATTCCCCATCAAACACGACAAGGGGCTTAACTTCCTTTAGACAACTCCAGAGATTCCCCGAATACAACAACCAAAGTCTAGAAGAACACCAAGTTCAGCATGGCAACTCGAGAAAAGCTCCGTGTACCCCAAATCATCTCAAGATGAGAGTGGATTCCCTGGCATCTACTCAAGAGAGATGAAGACATTCCACAAGCTTCTTAAGATGAGGCATCTCTCAGCAGTAGGTATGTGAGGGGGAATCTGAGTATGCTGCTGCCTCAAGAAGAACGGACACCGAGGTGCCCTGACTGGAAATAAGGCCAGATTTCCCCGCAGTGACTTGAATGCAGGCTCGTCTTTCATCTCACAAGATGAAGGGTTGTCTGAATCCCCTGTGGAGTCTTTAGAGAAAGAACTAGTTCCCCACTTCATCTCGACAGGAGGCCTCACATCCCTTTGAAAATTCGAAAGGAACTTGGAGTTCAGTGCTTCCAAAAGAGAAGATGACAGTATCCTATTGAAAATTGATAGGAATCCCAATATAAATGTGGCACCTGGAAAGGGAAACTGGGTCCCAAGTCTCAACTAAAGAGGCGTCCCTATTGCCCTGCCAAGACTCGAGGAGAAGCCCGATGTGTTCCTGGTAACTAGACATGAATCCTGACATCGCTGAATGTACACAAGTTTTGAAGGGCCATCCACGTCCTACCACGAGAGTATACCCCAGGTTCCCACCGCAAATCGAGAAAAACCACGAAACTTCCCCCTCGCTGCCAGATTAGGCCCGATTCCCCTGAATTGCATGCAGAGCAATTCCGTGTTCCCCATCAAACATGAAAGGAGTCTGGACTTTCTGGATGGAACTTCAGAGAGTCCCCAAGAACACTGTCAAAAGACAAGAGGGACGCTGATGTCACCGCAGCAACAGGAAAGGGCTCCGTGTTCTGCAAATCAACTCGAGATGAGTCCAGATTCCCCTGCATGTGCTCCAGAGCCATCCCGAATTCCCCATCCAACACGAGAAGTGGCTTGTCTTCCTTTAAACAACAACAGAGAATCCACAAGAACACCGTCCAAAATCCAGAGGAACACCAAGTTCAGCAGAGCAACATTTTAAGACAAAACTGCTTAGTCCCCTTCCCCTTTCTTGAGATATGGATTTTCTCCTGACCTTGTGACTAACATTATTCCTTGTTTCTTTGGGAACCGTTGCAGTTTGTTTGGTTTGCTGAACTCTATCATTCCCGAAAGAAGTTTCCTGTACTGCAGCCTGTATATACTCATACAAAAATCATTAAAGCACCCTTGTTCCGTTAGAGCTTAGGTCCCCCTGTCGTTTTTTGTCTCTCTGTCTCTTTTTTTCTCTCTCTCTATCTTTTTCTGGCTGACTTTCTGGGGCGTGGAGATCTGTCGTGCTCACTTTTCTGCCCGGGCTTCTAAGACCCACTCAAGAGGGTGCCTGGTACCTTGGTGAGTGATGCAAGCCCTGTGTCAAGGACAATGTTGGTCCTTTGTGTAAACCAAGGGATATCAGCCTCCTTCTCTCTTTTACTTTCTGATCGCCATCCCTGTACCTCAAGGTTCCGGTCCATTAAAGGACTCCAGTAAATGTGGCCAAAGAACAGGGACACTGGTATACGTGCTATATCGGGTGGAGTGACTCATGGACATATTGAGGACTGTAAATAATAAGGCTTGGGTTAAAAGGCTGGCCAGCCACATTATTTTTCTACTTCACTTCACACTTCTTTATATTTCAGGGACTTCTGTTTTCATGTCAATGTATAGAGGCTTGCCTTCAAACAGTATTTGAACATAATCCTTAGTTTCCTCATAAATGCAGTTTTGACTTATAAATATGGGTCCGGATCAAAGAAAATGTTAAATGAGCTGCCAAACAAGGAAAAACTTTTCCAATTGATCTCTAGCCCCTATGCGCTCTTATTAAGGCTGTAATTCTGCCATTTAAAGGTATATTCTAGCCCTTCCAATATTCAGCAACAGACAAAACACTTATTATAAACATATAAATTAAATGATTAAACTTTACAAAAGGCTCAATTAAAACATTACAAAACATCTCAAAATTTTCTTGCTAGCCCTGCCCTGGCTGCTCAAATGCTTCTCCTCTGCCAACAGTCGCATCAACAAAAGTCTCTTTGTTGGAACCTAATGAAAAGTTACATTAATTTTTAAGCTAGACTAGATAATGCTTCTTCCCATACTCTAATCTATGTATCTAAAATTATCTAAGTTTCAATGTACGTTTTTGTTTTTAGATAGTATGGAGTTAATGGGCTCTATTTGGATTCGGCTTTTCATGAACTGAAGGGTGTTCAAAGTTTGGTATAATCTTTATTTAATTGTGAATGTGATTTCAATATAATTATTTGTTAGTCTAGTAGAGACTTTTCTTGAGACATCAACATTATATAATACTTTTGTTATGCCTTGGTTTGGGGTAAGATACGATTGTCCAAAAAATGGGAACTCTTTTTATATATATATATATATATATATAAATATAAATATATATATAAATATAAGTTTATACGTGAGATGAAAACTTTTGGATAAGCTCTATTAAAAAGAATTCTATTTTTGATAAATTGATCTATTCTCTATAATCTGGAGTGATCTCTTAAGATCAGAGTGACCCAGGTTGCTGGAGTTGTGCTGAACTAAGTGGTAGAATTTTCTTGGATGGCTGGGTCATTTCCAAATGAATTAGGATTTTAAAGCCTTAATTGCTGAACATTGGATTATTCTTACACGGGGATTTTCTTGCAGAAGAGCTGAAAAGATTTTGAGCTGTTAATGAATATAAATATATATTTGGACTGGAATGGACGTATGTACAGTATAATATGATTTGATAAATATGTTCAATGATCTATAAAATGCTAACATACAAGATATTTCTTGGTTGCTATAGAAAAGTAAAATATAGTCCAGAGGAACACCAAGTTCAGCACACCAACTCAAGAAATGCCCCCGGTACCACAAATCATCTCGAGATGAGAGCTGATTCCCTATTTTTGACTCAAGAGGAATGCAATTTCCACAAGCACCTGAACAGGAGGCCTCTTGTCGCTATAGATATGTGAGAGGGACCCTGAGTTTGCTACCTCAATTGGAATGAACACCGAGATGCCGTGACTCGAAATATGGCCGGATTTCCCTCCAGTGACTTGAATGCAGGCCAGGCTTTCATATCCCAAGATGAAGAGATGTGTGAATTCCCTGTGGAGACTTTAGAGAAAGCCCTAGTACCCCCCCTCATTTCGACAAGAGGCCTCACATCCCCTTGAAATTTCGAGAGGAACTTGGACTTCAATGCGTCCAAAGGACAACAAGCCTGACTCCTCGTAAAAGTTGAAAGGAATCCGACAATCACTGTGGGAACTGAAAGGGACCCTGGGTTTCATGTCTCACCTAAAGAGGCATCCCTATTGCCCTGCCAAGCCTCGATGAGAATCTCGATGTGTCCCTCGCAACTAGACATGAGTCCTAACTTCGCTGAACAAACTCGAATTTGGAAGGGCCATCCAAGTCCTAACTCGAGAATACACCCCTGCTTCCCGCCGCAACTCGAGAAAAACGGCGAGACTTCCCCCTTGCCGGCTGATGAGGTCCGATTCCCCTGCAGTGGGTGCAGAGCAATTCCTTGTTCCACATCAAACACGAAAGGAGCCTGGACTTCCTGGATGGATCACCAGAGAATCCTGAAGAACACTCTCACAAGTCTAAAGGGGCCCTGATGTCACCACAGCAACCCGAATGAGATCCGTGTACCCAAAATCAACTCAAGAGGAGGCCCGATTGCCTGCATTGGCTCCAGAGCAATTCCACATTCCCCATCAAACACGACAAGGGGCTTAACTTCCTTTAGACAACTCCAGAGATTCCCCGAATACAACAACCAAAGTCTAGAAGAACACCAAGTTCAGCATGGCAACTCGAGAAAAGCTCCGTGTACCCCAAATCATCTCAAGATGAGAGTGGATTCCCTGGCATCTCCTCAAGAGAGATGAAGACATTCCACAAGCTTCTTAAGATGAGGCATCTCTCAGCAGTAGGTATGTGAGGGGGAATCTGAGTATGCTGCCTCAAGAAGAACGGACACCGAGGTGCCCTGACTGGAAATAAGGCCAGATTTCCCCGCAGTGACTTGAATGCAGGCTCGTCTTTCATCTCACAAGATGAAGGGTTGTCTGAATCCCCTGTGGAGTCTTTAGAGAAAGAACTAGTTCCCCACTTCATCTCGACAGGAGGCCTCACATCCCTTTGAAAATTCGAAAGGAACTTGGAGTTCAGTGCTTCCAAAAGAGAAGATGACAGTATCCTATTGAAAATTGATAGGAATCCCAATATAAATGTGGCACCTGGAAAGGGAAACTGGGTCCCAAGTCTCAACTAAAGAGGCGTCCCTATTGCCCTGCCAAGACTCGAGGAGAAGCCCGATGTGTTCCTGGTAACTAGACATGAATCCTGACATCGCTGAATGTACACAAGTTTTGAAGGGCCATCCACGTCCTACCACGAGAGTATACCCCAGGTTCCCACCGCAAATCGAGAAAAACCACGAAACTTCCCCCTCGCTGCCAGATTAGGCCCGATTCCCCTGAATTGCATGCAGAGCAATTCCGTGTTCCCCATCAAACATGAAAGGAGTCTGGACTTTCTGGATGGAACTTCAGAGAGTCCCCAAGAACACTGTCAAAAGACAAGAGGGACGCTGATGTCACCGCAGCAACAGGAAAGGGCTCCGTGTTCTGCAAATCAACTCGAGATGAGTCCAGATTCCCCTGCATGTGCTCCAGAGCCATCCCGAATTCCCCATCCAACACGAGAAGTGGCTTGTCTTCCTTTAAACAACAACAGAGAATCCACAAGAACACCGTCCAAAATCCAGAGGAACACCAAGTTCAGCAGAGCAACATTTTAAGACAAAACTGCTTAGTCCCCTTCCCCTTTCTTGAGATATGGATTTTCTCCTGACCTTGTGACTAACATTATTCCTTGTTTCTTTGGGAACCGTTGCAGTTTGTTTGGTTTGCTGAACTCTATCATTCCCGAAAGAAGTTTCCTGTACTGCAGCCTGTATATACTCATACAAAAATCATTAAAGCACCCTTGTTCCGTTAGAGCTTAGGTCCCCCTGTCGTTTTTTGTCTCTCTGTCTCTTTTTTTCTCTCTCTCTATCTTTTTCTGGCTGACTTTCTGGGGCGTGGAGATCTGTCGTGCTCACTTTTCTGCCCGGGCTTCTAAGACCCACTCAAGAGGGTGCCTGGTACCTTGGTGAGTGATGCAAGCCCTGTGTCAAGGACAATGTTGGTCCTTTGTGTAAACCAAGGGATATCAGCCTCCTTCTCTCTTTTACTTTCTGATCGCCATCCCTGTACCTCAAGGTTCCGGTCCATTAAAGGACTCCAGTAAATGTGGCCAAAGAACAGGGACACTGGTATACGTGCTATATCGGGTGGAGTGACTCATGGACATATTGAGGACTGTAAATAATAAGGCTTGGGTTAAAAGGCTGGCCAGCCACATTATTTTTCTACTTCACTTCACCACTTCTTTATATTTCAGGGACTTCTGTTTTCATGTCAATGTATAGAGGCTTGCCTTCAAACAGTATTTGAACATAATCCTTAGTTTCCTCATAAATGCAGTTTTGACTTATAAATATGGGTCCGGATCAAAGAAAATGTTAAATGAGCTGCCAAACAAGGAAAAACTTTTCCAATTGATCTCTAGCCCCTATGCGCTCTTATTAAGGCTGTAATTCTGCCATTTAAAGGTATATTCTAGCCCTTCCAATATTCAGCAACAGACAAAACACTTATTATAAACATATAAATTAAATGATTAAACTTTACAAAAGGCTCAATTAAAACATTACAAAACATCTCAAAATTTTCTTGCTAGCCCTGCCCTGGCTGCTCAAATGCTTCTCCTCTGCCAACAGTCGCATCAACAAAAGTCTCTTTGTTGGAACCTAATGAAAAGTTACATTAATTTTTAAGCTAGACTAGATAATGCTTCTTCCCATACTCTAATCTATGTATCTAAAATTATCTAAGTTTCAATGTACGTTTTTGTTTTTAGATAGTATGGAGTTAATGGGCTCTATTTGGATTCGGCTTTTCATGAACTGAAGGGTGTTCAAAGTTTGGTATAATCTTTATTTAATTGTGAATGTGATTTCAATATAATTATTTGTTAGTCTAGTAGAGACTTTTCTTGAGACATCAACATTATATAATACTTTTGTTATGCCTTGGTTTGGGGTAAGATACGATTGTCCAAAAAATGGGAACTCTTTATATATATAATATATATATAAATATAAATATATATATAAATATAAGTTTATACGTGAGATGAAAACTTTTGGATAAGCTCTATTAAAAAGAATTCTATTTTTGATAAATTGATCTATTCTCTATAATCTGGAGTGATCTCTTAAGATCAGAGTGACCCAGGTTGCTGGAGTTGTGCTGAACTAAGTGGTAGAATTTTCTTGGATGGCTGGGTCATTTCCAAATGAATTAGGATTTTAAAGCCTTAATTGCTGAACATTGGATTATTCTTACACGGGGATTTTCTTGCAGAAGAGCTGAAAAGATTTTGAGCTGTTAATGAATATAAATATATATTTGGACTGGAATGGACGTATGTACAGTATAATATGATTTGATAAATATGTTCAATGATCTATAAAATGCTAACATACAAGATATTTCTTGGTTGCTATAGAAAAGTAAAATATAGTCCAGAGGAACACCAAGTTCAGCACACCAACTCAAGAAATGCCCCCGGTACCACAAATCATCTCGAGATGAGAGCTGATTCCCTATTTTTGACTCAAGAGGAATGCAATTTCCACAAGCACCTGAACAGGAGGCCTCTTGTCGCTATAGATATGTGAGAGGGACCCTGAGTTTGCTACCTCAATTGGAATGAACACCGAGATGCCGTGACTCGAAATATGGCCGGATTTCCCTCCAGTGACTTGAATGCAGGCCAGGCTTTCATATCCCAAGATGAAGAGATGTGTGAATTCCCTGTGGAGACTTTAGAGAAAGCCCTAGTACCCCCCCCCTCATTTCGACAAGAGGCCTCACATCCCCTTGAAATTTCGAGAGGAACTTGGACTTCAATGCGTCCAAAGGACAACAAGCCTGACTCCTCGTAAAAGTTGAAAGGAATCCGACAATCACTGTGGGAACTGAAAGGGACCCTGGGTTTCATGTCTCACCTAAAGAGGCATCCCTATTGCCCTGCCAAGCCTCGATGAGAATCTCGATGTGTCCCTCGCAACTAGACATGAGTCCTAACTTCGCTGAACAAACTCGAATTTGGAAGGGCCATCCAAGTCCTAACTCGAGAATACACCCCTGCTTCCCGCCGCAACTCGAGAAAAAACGGCGAGACTTCCCCCTTGCCGGCTGATGAGGTCCGATTCCCCTGCAGTGGGTGCAGAGCAATTCCTTGTTCCACATCAAACACGAAAGGAGCCTGGACTTCCTGGATGGATCACCAGAGAATCCTGAAGAACACTCTCACAAGTCTAAAGGGGCCCTGATGTCACCACAGCAACGCGAATGAGATCCGTGTACCCAAAATCAACTCAAGAGGAGGCCCGATTGCCTGCATTGGCTCCAGAGCAATTCCACATTCCCCATCAAACACGACAAGGGGCTTAACTTCCTTTAGACAACTCCAGAGATTCCCCGAATACAACAACCAAAGTCTAGAAGAACACCAAGTTCAGCATGGCAACTCGAGAAAAGCTCCGTGTACCCCAAATCATCTCAAGATGAGAGTGGATTCCCTGGCATCTCCTCAAGAGAGATGAAGACATTCCACAAGCTTCTTAAGATGAGGCATCTCTCAGCAGTAGGTATGTGAGGGGGAATCTGAGTATGCTGCCTCAAGAAGAACGGACACCGAGGTGCCCTGACTGGAAATAAGGCCAGATTTCCCCGCAGTGACTTGAATGCAGGCTCGTCTTTCATCTCACAAGATGAAGGGTTGTCTGAATCCCCTGTGGAGTCTTTAGAGAAAGAACTAGTTCCCCACTTCATCTCGACAGGAGGCCTCACATCCCTTTGAAAATTCGAAAGGAACTTGGAGTTCAGTGCTTCCAAAAGAGAAGATGACAGTATCCTATTGAAAATTGATAGGAATCCCAATATAAATGTGGCACCTGGAAAGGGAAACTGGGTCCCAAGTCTCAACTAAAGAGGCGTCCCTATTGCCCTGCCAAGACTCGAGGAGAAGCCCGATGTGTTCCTGGTAACTAGACATGAATCCTGACATCGCTGAATGTACACAAGTTTTGAAGGGCCATCCACGTCCTACCACGAGAGTATACCCCAGGTTCCCACCGCAAATCGAGAAAAACCACGAAACTTCCCCCTCGCTGCCAGATTAGGCCCGATTCCCCTGAATTGCATGCAGAGCAATTCCGTGTTCCCCATCAAACATGAAAGGAGTCTGGACTTTCTGGATGGAACTTCAGAGAGTCCCCAAGAACACTGTCAAAAGACAAGAGGGACGCTGATGTCACCGCAGCAACAGGAAAGGGCTCCGTGTTCTGCAAATCAACTCGAGATGAGTCCAGATTCCCCTGCATGTGCTCCAGAGCCATCCCGAATTCCCCATCCAACACGAGAAGTGGCTTGTCTTCCTTTAAACAACAACAGAGAATCCACAAGAACACCGTCCAAAATCCAGAGGAACACCAAGTTCAGCAGCAGAGCAACATTTTAAGACAAAACTGCTTAGTCCCCTTCCCCTTTCTTGAGATATGGATTTTCTCCTGACCTTGTGACTAACATTATTCCTTGTTTCTTTGGGAACCGTTGCAGTTTGTTTGGTTTGCTGAACTCTATCATTCCCGAAAGAAGTTTCCTGTACTGCAGCCTGTATATACTCATACAAAAATCATTAAAGCACCCTTGTTCCGTTAGAGCTTAGGTCCCCCTGTCGTTTTTTGTCTCTCTGTCTCTTTTTTCTCTCTCTCTATCTTTTTCTGGCTGACTTTCTGGGGCGTGGAGATCTGTCGTGCTCACTTTTCTGCCCGGGCTTCTAAGACCCACTCAAGAGGGTGCCTGGTACCTTGGTGAGTGATGCAAGCCCTGTGTCAAGGACAATGTTGGTCCTTTGTGTAAACCAAGGGATTCAGCCTCCTTCTCTCTTTTACTTTCTGATCGCCATCCCTGTACCTCAAGGTTCCGGTCCATTAAAGGACTCCAGTAAATGTGGCCAAAGAACAGGGACACTGGTATACGTGCTATATCGGGTGGAGTGACTCATGGACATATTGAGGACTGTAAAAATAATAAGGCTTGGGTTAAAAGGCTGGCCAGCCACATTATTTTTCTACTTCACTTCACCACTTCTTTATATTTCAGGGACTTCTGTTTTCATGTCAATGTATAGAGGCTTGCCTTCAAACAGTATTTGAACATAATCCTTAGTTTCCTCATAAATGCAGTTTTGACTTATAAATATGGGTCCGGATCAAAGAAAATGTTAAATGAGCTGCCAAACAAGGAAAAACTTTTCCAATTGATCTCTAGCCCCTATGCGCTCTTATTAAGGCTGTAATTCTGCCATTTAAAGGTATATTCTAGCCCTTCCAATATTCAGCAACAGACAAAACACTTATTATAAACATATAAATTAAATGATTAAACTTTACAAAAGGCTCAATTAAAACATTACAAAACATCTCAAAATTTTCTTGCTAGCCCTGCCCTGGCTGCTCAAATGCTTCTCCTCTGCCAACAGTCGCATCAACAAAAGTCTCTTTGTTGGAACCTAATGAAAAGTTACATTAATTTTTAAGCTAGACTAGATAATGCTTCTTCCCATACTCTAATCTATGTATCTAAAATTATCTAAGTTTCAATGTACGTTTTTGTTTTTAGATAGTATGGAGTTAATGGGCTCTATTTGGATTCGGCTTTTCATGAACTGAAGGGTGTTCAAAGTTTGGTATAATCTTTATTTAATTGTGAATGTGATTTCAATATAATTATTTGTTAGTCTAGTAGAGACTTTTCTTGAGACATCAACATTATATAATACTTTTGTTATGCCTTGGTTTGGGGTAAGATACGATTGTCCAAAAAATGGGAACTCTTTATATATATAATATATATATAAATATAAATATATATATAAATATAAGTTTATACGTGAGATGAAAACTTTTGGATAAGCTCTATTAAAAAGAATTCTATTTTTGATAAATTGATCTATTCTCTATAATCTGGAGTGATCTCTTAAGATCAGAGTGACCCAGGTTGCTGGAGTTGTGCTGAACTAAGTGGTAGAATTTTCTTGGATGGCTGGGTCATTTCCAAATGAATTAGGATTTTTTAAAGCCTTAATTGCTGAACATTGGATTATTCTTACACGGGGATTTTCTTGCAGAAGAGCTGAAAAGATTTTGAGCTGTTAATGAATATAAATATATATTTGGACTGGAATGGACGTATGTACAGTATAATATGATTTGATAAATATGTTCAATGATCTATAAAATGCTAACATACAAGATATTTCTTGGTTGCTATAGAAAAGTAAAATATAGTCCAGAGGAACACCAAGTTCAGCACACCAACTCAAGAAATGCCCCCGGTACCACAAATCATCTCGAGATGAGAGCTGATTCCCTATTTTTGACTCAAGAGGAATGCAATTTCCACAAGCACCTGAACAGGAGGCCTCTTGTCGCTATAGATATGTGAGAGGGACCCTGAGTTTGCTACCTCAATTGGAATGAACACCGAGATGCCGTGACTCGAAATATGGCCGGATTTCCCTCCAGTGACTTGAATGCAGGCCAGGCTTTCATATCCCAAGATGAAGAGATGTGTGAATTCCCTGTGGAGACTTTAGAGAAAGCCCTAGTACCCCCCCTCATTTCGACAAGAGGCCTCACATCCCCTTGAAATTTCGAGAGGAACTTGGACTTCAATGCGTCCAAAGGACAACAAGCCTGACTCCTCGTAAAAGTTGAAAGGAATCCGACAATCACTGTGGGAACTGAAAGGGACCCTGGGTTTCATGTCTCACCTAAAGAGGCATCCCTATTGCCCTGCCAAGCCTCGATGAGAATCTCGATGTGTCCCTCGCAACTAGACATGAGTCCTAACTTCGCTGAACAAACTCGAATTTGAAGGG